>PVJL010000153.1:253708-554120 GCA_004026885.1 Lyroderma lyra | reverse complement strand
AAGAACATTTAATTATAATAAATAATCAGTATTTTTTTATTTCCATGAGATATGAGGATCAGCTTTTAGTGTGAAGGATTCATTTAATTGAATATAAATAAAGTAATAAATGAATTCCCGCCATTTATGAATTAAGTTGAAAGAGCAAATGGCTTCTATATTCTAAGAAGGATATATCCAATTGAAAGAAAATCATTCAGAAAATATCCATTATAGCCTAATGAAGTGATGGCTGACTCTAAACTTTTGAGGGAGAGAAGATTTTTTTTAAGTCAATAATAAGGGGCAAATTATTTAATTCTGACTATAATGAAGATTTTTGGTGAGATTATATATCTTGAAATCCCCAAATTCCCAATATTTATTCCCTGTAAATTTATATTGTCTTATATGTAATTATTCCCAAATCAATTTCAGAAGTTACAAATTTATTCCCATTGTTTTTTATGATAGGCCATCATCATACCAGCAAATTTAGTAATCCATACATACCATAAAGTATAGAATATGGCAGAAATAAAGGGGAATACAACCATGTCAGCAGGCTTGGAGAACATTTCAGAGAAGCTCACGAAGTGACTGGGTGGTCTCCAAATGCTGATTAGGAATCCCAGTGCAGATTAATGGGGACCTGACTGAAATCAGTAAATTTATTTCTTTTGAGAACTGGCAGTAGGTTTTGTGTCTAAGGTCCCCAAGACCACCCTCAGGCTTGAGGATTGAAGGACTCACAGGACTCAGAAAAGCTGTTATATTCACGATTATGGTTTATTGCAGTGAAAGGATATAGATTAAAAATAGCAAGGTGAAAAAAGCTGGTGGGGCAAAGTCTAGATGAAACCACTGGCAGCCTTCTAGGTGTTCTCTCCCAGTGGAGTTGCTTGGAGAGGTGCTTAATTCTCCTGAAATGATGTGTGACAAAATATGTGAGGTGTTGCCAACCAGGGAAGCTCAGGCAAGCCTTGATGACCAGGGTTTTTAGTGGGAATATGCTATGTTGGCATCTCCATGACTAACCTCAGCTACTGAGACTCCAACACCCTCTACTTCCCAGATCAAACTGATATAGAGTGACTCCAAGCTGGAGGCATACAAAAATATTCTTATCGGGCAGAATATTCCCAGGGCTCAGGGGTCATCTCCCAGGAGCCAGGCCAAGGGCCAGTCTTGCAGACAGGCTCTTCTTTGGAATGTGCAGGGCTTGAAAAGCCCAAGTCTGATAAGTTAACCCTTTCCTGAACAAGTTTATAACACATAATGACAGGTGAATAGGTTACTTAACTACAATTATATTCACGTACATTTTTTTGAGGTAACTAAGAAAATCTGTCAATGAGAATTCTACCTGTGGGAGAAACTATGGTTCTGAATTTCTTACTAGTGGAGGATTTAGTAAATAATATAGACTTCTAGAAGAAAACCCATGTAACTCAGTATTCTTTAATAAAGGAAAGAGTACATTTTTGCCTTAAATCAAATATTTGTATCTTTTCCCTCATGGGAATTCATATTTCTTTGGACAATCGAGGAGAACAAGATATAGAATCCCAATAATTTCAAATAGGAATGTAATGTTTTTACAGGAAGCACTGATTTATAAATCCACCCCTCCCCCAGAGGTACAGACAGGTTTATCATAGTGCTATAAATGTCTAAATGCATAATGGAATACAAGGTCTCTTTTCTAAAATGTATTAAGATGATGCATTACTCATTGATAAATGCAGATGAAATCAAAGAAACGAATTCAACTTTTTTTGTAAGATTGGTTATACAATACATTATTAAAGCTTTTAGATAAAAGTAAAAAATATTATTTAATCTAGTATTATGAGAAAATATGGAGAAACATTTGACAATTTTTATTTGTTTGCTTTCTTGGTTTTTAAATCTCTAAAAACCCCTTTCAATTTTGGAGCAAACATGTATCTAGTGGTGATAGAGGACTAGTGGTTAATATTAGAGCCAGCTTATCATAAGAAATGTATATTAGAGTCAGGATACCTTTTACTAACAGTTTATATGGGCACTAATTAGCTCTAACATAAAAATAGTAGAAGCCATGCATACCTCTTAATTTTATGCATACGTTGGAGGTTCTATACTCTCATGAAAATGAGTTCTTCAGTTAAATCTCATTAATCATGGACCCTTGCATTGTAAATTCAGAGGTGTGTGTGTGTGTGTGTGTAAGTCTGTGTGTGTGTGTTTAATAGCCAAATTGGTCACATGATATCAAAAAATAGTAGAACTTGAATAGATACACAAAAAATATGACTAGTTTTAGTTAAATCATAACTGGAAAAGAAAATGTGACATGCATTTCAACAAAGAGCAGAGCAATTGCTTGTAAGGATGGTACTAAGTTCTATTCTTCATTATAGGCTATAAGGGTGGGTATGAGATTGCCACAGTTGCCATGTTTCTCCAAATAAAACTTTAATAAGAAAAGACCATGATTTGAAACCAAAAAGTCCTGAACATACAGTTTCAGATTTAAGAGAAAGGTGCTAAATTTTAGTTTCAGATAAGGAAATAAAGCATCAGAAGTGTCCTATGCAACATTTCTTAAAGACTCCATTTTTAAAAAAATTAAATTTTATTGGGGTGTACTCATTAATAAAATAATGTAGGTTTCAAGTGTATAATTCTTAAATATATCATCTATATATTATATTGTTTGTTCACTACCTGAAATCAATTCTCTGTCCATCACCAAATATTTGACCCTTTTACCCTCTTCTGCCTCCTCCCTTCCCCCCATTCCCCTCTAGTAATCACTAAACGGTTGTCTGTGTTTATGATTTTTTGCTTGCTTGTTTGTTGCTTTCAGTTTTATATCCCACATATGAGTGAAATCATATGGTTCTCACCTTTTTCTGGATAAAGAAGATATGATACATAAATACAATGGAATAGTATTGCTCAGCCATAATAAAAGATGAAATACTGCCATTTACTACATGGATGGATCTTGAGATTATCATGCTAAGCTAATAAGTAAGTCAGACAGAAAAAGGACTCCATTTTCAATAGGCCAATTTAGTAGCTGTCCCCATGGTTCTTATTAATTCTTCTTCTTTTAGCAGCTGTTTCTCTTATCAAACTTGACAATTCTAGATAGATGAATGACAACTTGATTGGCAGGTTGACATTGCTAGATAAACTAATTCATTTTTGGAATAAATTCAATGTCCAGTGGTTTAGAGGGCTGCAGATAAAATATGTCAGAAATTTGTTCTCATTTTCAATAAATGCTTCTATTTGTTTCATTAACAATAATCTACAGAGTTAAAATTGTTGGGAAGAGTTTTATAACTAATTGTTTATGACTATTTTTTAAATTTGGGTATTTTTTTAATTCAGGGTCAATGCAAACTCTCTTTTCTTAAGTAATGCCTACTGAAGTGACTTTCACTGGAAAACAGACTGATTTGCTTTTTACAGAATCCAGATTTTCAAAAATTTAAATGGACAATGATTATCTTTTTGAAAATGAAACGTAACATCCAAGTCAGCTTACCTTTAAATGAAGACTTGCCTTCCATTGAGGAAGATAGACTGATAAATAAAATTCATCACTTTATTATCAGCATTCCTCAGAGTAAAGTATAACTCAAATACATGACATAAGATTTTACTAATACAATATAATTATAAAATTGCAATAGCAACCTTCTAATGCTCCCAAATATGGAACAAAACAAAAATTCAATTAAATTCAAGATATTGAGGTTTTACTTAGTGGAAAACATAGTATTATATCCTTCAAGGGATATCAGAAAAACTAAAACCATTGTTCCAATACAAAAGAGTTAATGATTTTATTATTATAGCAAATAAATATGTGATATTTAGCTGTTAGGTATTGTTGTAAGTAGAGGCTAGGCGGGGCCCACGAGTTGCTTATGAAAAAAGCGAAACTTGTGAGCTCAACGATCTGGAGACAACTCCATAAAGGAGGTGGTGAGAAAAACTGGTCTTGAAAGTTCGATACAATTTGGATACATGGAGGGAAGAAAGCAGGAAGGCTTTGGGGAAAATTATTATATAAGTAGAACAAGAGGGTTGGAATAAGCAAATCAGGACCATAAAGATGTCCGTAGTATCAGGCACCAAAACTTTTCAGGCTTAGACTTGGCTGTAATGGATTAATAAGGAATTCCATAAAGCACAGGGATTTTGTACTTCCAGCTTCCAAGGGAAACCTGCGTATTAGGTTGGCATTTCTTCTATAGTTAGGCTTTCTTGTGTCTCCCTTTCAATGCACTTTCACTGTAAATATTTGGATACCTAACAATAACTCTTCAGGATTTAAGGGAACCAAATTTGAAAGGACATTTGGAAGAACTTCAAATATCTATTTTTAATGTTGACATCCTAACATTTCCAGAAATATTGCAAACTTGAATATTCAAAGAAATGTAACAATTGTGCTTATAGAAGGTCCCTTTTCCAATCTTTTTTGGGAGACTTTCAAGTCATTCAGGCATTTATTCTAAATGTCCCAACAGAGCTGTTCTCAGTATTTTTGCACTGATCTATCTTCATGTCATGTGACATGGCTATGGAGAACCATAAGATACTGATTCATTCCCTAATGTTCTAAAAAATGCATTGTATTTCTCCAGGTGAATCATTTCCAGAGTAGCGTTAACTGGGATTTGCGATCAGCGTCTGAAAGTACATTGTAGCATAGGAACAAGTACTTTAGGTAAATGGCTTATTTCTTTTGCTGTTTCTTCAGCTCTAAAGACCTTCAACTCTAAAGGCCTGGTGGCTCTAAGAGGATGTGAGGGATTGGAATGGGAAAGTAGATTGTTCTGTGAGTTATTAAGCCTCGATGGGTAAGGTTGAGAGAGGAGGAGAGAAGAAAATAAATCAAACCATGGATTTGATACAGTAAATCTAACCTCAGGCAGTTACTTGCTCTCATGTCTCCTGTGGTTGCACACTGCCACTTTATCCAACCTGCACGTAAGATAGTGGATAATAGTCTCTAGATTTGAACTCTTGACTTGTACATTACCTAACTATAGCTATAGGGCAAGTTACATAACCATTTCATCTGTAAAACTGGAAAATCCTACTACTTATCTCATAATTGTGTGCATTAGTAATTCTGAGGTATATAGTAGTAGGTACTTGATACATATTTGTGTAGTTCCTGGCTTATAGTAGGTGATCAATAAATTCTAGGAGTTATTCTGAATGAAGACAAGTGGTTTCTAATGTAGTTCAGTGTACTTTATAATTCTAAAATATTTTCAGAATTAGAACATCACCTCCACTCATATTTTACAGAGTACCATATTGGACACATCTGTACTATGCTTGCATACCTAAGTGCTTTGTAATTTACAGCACCATTGGCTCATGGACTATTAATAAAAAATGTGTATAGTAACAGATTACTGCAGAAGACAAAGTGGACAGAGGTAGCAGGCAGGACTATGGAAAGCAAGTTATGATTGCTTTTATCATAGGTAACATTTAGTATTCTATGTAATATCTGAAATGAGCAGGTGAGATAAATATATTCAGTTGAAACTGTTAAAGGTTAGTAAAAATGAAGTCACAGTTTAATATAAATTAAATTGAAAGGTTAAAATAAAAGATGTCAGAATCTTACTCATTTTGCAATCAGTGTCAGCAGTTAGCATCCCACGAATGTCCATCAGCACACAATTTGACAAATGCAAATAGTGCATTTGCTGTGAAGATTCACCTTTAAAGTAAGTGCCCTATCTCACTGAACGGCTGTTTTTAAAGTATTCTTACGCAGAAATTTTAGAGCCACTGTAAATCACAAACACCATATTTTGCACTGATAGAAGACATCTAATAACCTTTTTACCCTTCACTTTGTGGTATGCATAAGGACAATTTCATAGCACCTAGTAGTGTAGGCAGGTGGAATCTTAGAAAGATTTAGAGTATTAGATTTTTAAATGTGAGTGTCTGGGGAAATAGCTATGAATTTACTAAAGTGTTTTCTTTTCTAGCTGGATTAGGAACTGAAATAAATTGTGATGAACCTCACTATCATTTATCAATATCTGATTCTCCCTTCCTCCTCAGGAAAGGCTGTACTTCTAAGTTACCTTGCAGATAGAATAAACTTGTTTGTAATTCTAATCAACACAACGTGAGCAAAAGTCGTATGTGACACTCGTGGTTTGAGGCAGTGAGAAGTTCTTTTGTATTCTCTAGACCCCTTTTGGGCCTGAGTGATTGTGGAGGCAATTCCTGGTTTCTGGTGGGATTAAGATGATAAAACACAAAATCGAATTAGCCTAGATTTCCGGGCCTCTGATTGGAGGATAACTGTGTCAAGAGTTGCCTGGGTTTGTAGTTAGTGAAACATAGCCGACAAAGAAACTTGTGCTGTAGAGCCACGGAGATTGTGAGGTGTTTGTCATCATAGCATAGCCTTTCATATCCTAGTAACACGGAGGGTTAAATAGTTTATTTTGGAAAAAAATGACTCTTATATAAATAGATCTTCAATTTTTGGAAGATTAAATAACTCAAATTCAGAGAAAACAATAACGAAAAAGCAATAACTTAGAATCATAGCATCAGTTTATTATCTATCAATCTATTTATCTATTGTCATACTCCCAAAATAAAACTGAGGCCAGGAATTACAGAATACTTTTTTCTCCTGAAAAGGAATTTTAGATACTAGTGCAAAATGAGTAGGATAGGGTATAGATGTGGGGGGAAATATTAAGAGAGAAGCAGAAATATTATATTGGCATCACCAAAAAATTGGTTCAAAGTGGCCCAAATTTCATTTGATCTTTTCTGCCCAATGGATGCCTTAGTACTTTTACGTTACTATATGCTCTCCCCAGAAGCTGAGCACATATTAATGTAGCAGGTTTTGATTTCTTACAATGCTTAGTAAGTATGGTGTGGCAGAGTTCATTTTCAATAGGTATTTGTAACTGTATGTATCCCAGACCATATGCTGTTCTTACAATGTAACATTGATACTCTTCCATTGAGAAGCAGATTTTATGTTTTCTCCCCTTGAACTAGGCCAATCAATGTTGTTGCCATGTAGTGAAGCCATCATAGAGACAGAGGATCTCCAACTGTTCCAGCCCCAGATATTCAAGTCTCAGCCCAGGCACCAGACATAGGAATGAGTGAGCCTCCAGGTAATTCCACATCTCATACTTTGAATAGCACTAGCCACCCTTGATTTCCCACAAAGCCCTCACAAGATGTCAGATATATGAGGAAAATAAATGTTAATGTAGCTTGTCAAGTTTTAAAAATCTTTTTTATTGAGATATTTTTATTTGATATTAAATTAATTATATTATTTGAGATATAATTCACATGCCATAAATTTCATCATTTTAAAGTATACAATTCAGTGGTTTTTAGTATAGTCACAAGGGATACCCCAATTAGAGCTCCCTGTGGCTCTTAGAGTATGTGTGGCTCTAATCAGTTCTGGGTTAGATGAGATAGCTGTAGCAGGGCATTGGCTTTATTTATTTCCCAGCGTTGCTCAGGTAACATGGTGTGTTATATTGTACTTCAAAGTATAAAAGAAGATTTAAAACTAGTCATTGAAAATTTATCCTCTTTCTATGTTGAAGAGAGATCCAAAATAGAATACACCTGCAGGGGAATGTAACAGAATTCTATTAAGCAATCACCTGCCAATATTTGAATTTTGAGAAGATGGTATTAAATATCTTGTCAATTTAACTATGCTCATAATGTCAAGTTCTGAAGCTCTGTTGAAATGATATTAAAATAAATATGAAATAACACAAACTAGCATCAGAGATACAATAAAATATAAATGAAAAACAGCACACAAATCTATGTAACCTTTTTATATCACCCCAGACATTTAGATGAAGAAAAACAAACACAACCTTTTCAGTTGTTTCTCACAAGGGAAAAAGAAATGAAACATTTGATTATAATTGTTTTAATGAGCTGTGATTCAAAATGATGAAGTTATAATGGTTTAGGTAAAATATATTTTATTAATGAGCTTTTATTTCTATTAAAAACTACAAGATATAAACTCTCCAAGGATAAAGTTTAGTGGCAAAGTAGTATTTGCTTTTTGAAATTTAAAAATCCCTAATATTTATCTGCTTTGCTTTCAAGAAACATAGTTACTATTAATAATTATTGGTATTATCATAGAAAGAGATATGCTCAAAGAATAAAACAAAACTGTACAATAGACATAGAATATATTTATGTTACTGGTTTTCCCACTGAAGTTTGGCTATGAGGTAACTGTTTTTGCCTGATTTTGGGGAGTGTCTTTGAATTTTTTTTTTATAGTTTATACATCCTACCTATTCTAATTACAGACACAGAGTAGTCAAAAAAAGTTTTTCCACAAAAAATAGTAAAAACACCATTTCCATTTAAAGTAGGACATTATAAACTGATTCTTGTTTTCGGTATCTACTACCACTTCCTTACTACTATAATGCACATTTACAAAATGAATATTCTATCTAAATGAAAGTTAAATATGTGATGAACAGATTACCTACCATTTATTGTAACTTTTTAACATGACAAGTTAAAACAAAGCAATGTGTGAATTAGCATTCAATCATTTTGTTACAAATTACAGAAGATTAAATCTGACCAATTTAATTTATCTGCATATTAGAATTCTAAGTAGTTATTAATGAGAAACAGAAAGGAAAGATATAATTGTGAAGGGTTAATGAAAGAGATTCTATTAAGGTGATCAGGAAGTTTGGTAAGACTGCCATCGAGGGGCATTGATTTGTTAAGGTGTCATTCTAACGGTATAATTCCAAACTAATGTTCATTCTCATCAGTGGAGAAAATAGCTTTGAATTTTGAACTTCTGCACACAGTCAATTCTATTTAACATCAATATTTCAGCTGGCTAATAATGGCAATATTTTATTTGACATAACACAAAATCATATTTTTTAAAAAATTTATTTTTGTTGTTAGACTTATTGGGGTGACATCTGTTAGCAAGAATTACATAGGTTTCACAAAATCATATTTTTTAATCCAGCTTTGTAGTGTGAAACAAAACAATTTGAGACAATGTTAAGAAGAAAGAAAGATTAAGGCCTCATAACTTCTCTCTTTTGCGTTGTTTCATTCCCCTTGGCTCAATTTCACAAGTTTAGGCTACCATCAGACTCCTTGTTACTATAAAAGTTTGGACATTGAAACAGTTTACTTACAGACCTAATATATTGTCAAGAAGTTGACATATACAAGAGAAAATGTTATTTGTTAATTACTATAGGTATATATGTTATGATTCACATGTGAAAATTTTAGAAAATAGATTTACCTATTCTTTAAAAGTCAGAGAAGGAATAAAGGCAATAAGAATAATTGGAATAGTAGTAACAGCAGCAGCTAGTAGTGGTTCATTGCTGATTTTGAGCTACACCCTGTTCTGAGCACTCTGTATATATTATCTAATCTCTCCATCACAAAACTATTATGAAATAGGTACTGTTTTAATCCTCACATTACTAGTAAGGAGACTGTGACAATGAAGAACTAAGTAGCTTGCCTAATGTCGACAGTAATGTCAAACTGAAATGTCCTACTAGAGGGAAAGATTAATTTGGGAGTTACAGGCAAATAAGTTAATCTTTTAGTTACGTTATTGAGCTGAAAATGGGTTAACAAAATGATGTTTTCAGTACATATTTTTAAACTGTTTTCTAAAATAATAATTTATTTATCAATTTAACAAATATTTATTGAGTGATTACTGTCACTTACCAGGGATCTTTTAAGCCCTGGGAATAAGATAGTGAGTGAATTTTCTGCCCTTATTGAATTTGTGCTGGAGAATGATCCTATCATACATGTTATTCAGCAACTTGCTTGTCTCAAAATTGTGTTTTGGGACTATCCATAAATTAAGTTCTTTTGTGTTTTCAGTTAGTATGCCATTGTATAACACAAGTTATCAATCTCACTTCTCATAAACATTGACATATTTGAGGTAGTTATCAGTTTTGCATTATTGCACAGGATGCAGCTATGGACATGTCTTCTTGTGTATACGTATGAACATTTTGATCTGCTGTATATACTGCCCTATTAGTCAGGATATGCTATTCGTGCTGCCATAAGAAGCTACCTCCAAATCTCAGTGGCTCAACACAAAAGAAGTTTGTTTCTTGCTCACATGAAATCCATTACGGTTTCAGGGGACTCTCCAGGGCAGTGCTCTTCCCTGTGTTTGGCTCAGCATTCCCTAGGTTGCCTTGATCTTTTTCCCTACATGTTAGCATACGCTTCCAAGCTTGTCTTGGCAAGGCAACAGGAGCTCACAGGAGCTCCATCCAACAAAATGTTACGTCATCATTTCCATCTCCCAACCACTGGCGAGAACCACAGACAAGGGGCTTGAGGAGTATAATTCTTCTGTATGCCTAGAAGGAGGAAAGACTAATTTTTACCCCACATCCTAGCCATGGAATTGCCCTATCATGGGATAAACACATTTTACACTTAGAAGATATTGGCAAATTGCTCCCTGAAGTTACAGCTTCAAGTTTACATTCCCATCAAATGTGTAAGAGAATCTCTGTTTCCCTGCAGATTCATCAGGGCTTGATTTTGTCAGACTGTAATTTCTGGCCAATTTGATGTATGTAAATTATCTCATGATTTTAATTTCCCCTTCCCTGGTTACTAGTGAGGTTGAATATTTACTAAAGGGTCCCGAAGTAGAAAATCTATCTATACTGAAAAGTATGAAATGGGAATAGGGGTGAATACAGAGAACTTCAAGTTTATCTGAATTGCTTTATTTCTTTAAAATATGGCTTGAAAACAGAGAAAAATATGGGCAACTGTTAAATTCAAATGAAAATACGTTAATAGAAACCTTACTTTTTTTGGTTTCTCTATATAAAGCAAGTTTAACATTTTGAATTTATTTTTATTTTATTCACTGCCTCTTACCTCCATGGATGGTGCTTGTGTTTTATTGTCACCCTGGTGACAGGACATGCCTGGATTCTCAATAAGTGTTCTTGAGACTTGGTACCTCTGTCCAGCTTCAATTTAACTAAGCCTCTTGAGATTTGGCCATTAGGAGAAAGAACATATTTTCTTTAATTTGAGTGAAAGTGAAATCATACTTGAGAACCCATAAATGTGAGATTCGATGAGAATGGGTATAGTTGATCTTTCTAAAGTTATGACTAGAGAAGGAATGAGTATAGAGAAAGCAGGTTGCTGTAATTTTCATCTGAAAAAATATAAAAGGATTTGAAATTTGGATAGTTGATGTAGGTAATTACTTTTAATGTTCTTGTGATTTACGTGTATGTTTTTAGTAGGAAAATATAACCACTTCAGTTTCAACATTACGGGTTAAATCAGCTAATTGGGATATTTCCTAGGTAAATATATTCGTTCGTCTTAATCTCTTGATCACTGAGTTTGAAACCAAAATGTACGTGCTTCTTATTTTCTCTGGAGAATTTTTGTTTCAGTAATAAATTTCTTATGAAACATACAACCATATTAGTTGATTTTGAGAGTTTTTTTCTTGTTTTTCAATAAGCAATATACTCTCAATTCTGGTTTAAAAGGTTTTGTTTGTTGCTGCTATTTTCTCTGATTTTTCCTTTCCAGGGTTTGTTTCAATGTGTGTCATTCACATCTGACCTTAAGAGCAAATCTGGCTATACATCTCAGAGTTTTAAATAGTTAAATGTACTGTGTTTTGCAGTTCTTTCTTTTGTCTTATCTGTGAACATTCCCAGAGTTAAATTCTTAGCCATTTCTCTTTCCTTTTTGTATGCTTTCCCTGAATCAACTGTGACTTACGGTTTTGATTTGCACTTCCATGCTGATGGCCATCCTTCTTACAGGACTTCTTCCATTTATAATTTGGTTAGCTTCCAAAAGGTTGGTTTAAGTCTGTGTGCAGTGACACTTAAAATGAGTAACTGTTAATACCCTCTGATGGTACTGGGCAGAGTTGGTTACGTTTTTCTTCTCCCCTGGCTCATAGCTTTATTTGAGTCATAAGAGAAACTTTTGTTTCATTTACTCCAGTTTCAGAGGTCTGTATCTCAACTGCTTTTGGGACTTGCTCCCGTGGTGGGTGATCTCAAAGTAAACATTGAATTTCAGATCATTTTCTTTCCACATAAACTATGCCTTTTTCCTTAAAAAATACAGTAAGATTCAGTTAACGAGCACCCATGGGAATTGGTAGATGCCAGATGAACGTAAGTTAGCCTCTCCATTAACTGGAATTTTAGCAACCAGCACTCTCAAGCAACCAGCAAAATCTCAAGCAATGGGCAAAATGTTTTGCCGGTTGCTTGAGTTCTGTTAACGTGATAGTCTACTGTAATACCATTAAAGTCACTGGAACTGAGTCTCTGGAACATCTATATCCTTTCATCATTTTATCTCATACATTTATTTTCATCAAATCCTGTTTATTCTTCCTCTAAACTTTCTCTGAGATTCATACATCTCTTGCCATTATCACTGTGAATAAACCATTTCAAAACCAACCATCATGTCCTGTGAGGATTATAGCAGCGCACCCTTGCATTCAGTCTTCAAGAGCTCCTGTCTCATCTACGTACTGCCAGTCCACCCAGCTTCCTACAGGGCCAGGTTTACATGCCAGTCCATAGCTCAATAGCTTATATTGATCAACAATTTATTACTAGATAATATTCAGCCTCCTCAAGATGGAATCAAATTTCACAATAGTCTGGTTTTACAAAAATAGCTATAAAGTTTTATTTGTCATTTCAAAGGGAATCCTGCATTCCTTCAAATTAGGACATTTTTCTCACAGATGTAGCTCGCACATTCTCTTCACCAAGCTTTTATTCCTTCTGGTACTGGCCCTGCATTGCCTTTTCTTCTTTCCTCGTATCAATCTCATTGATATTTCAAGGCCTAAGTTAAGTGTCACTGTCTCTTGAAATCCTGTTCAACATCTCCAGTTTTCAATGATCCCCCACATTTAAAATATCTTTTTTATTATAAACATAATATAAACTTAAAGTAGATTTCAAAATTCTACAAAAACTTCAAAAAGTTATAAAAATAATACACCCCAATCTCAGCTAATACTTACCTTGTTTACTTCAATTTTCATTATTATTTTGATGATTCTCCTAAGATATGTCTTATCACCTAGTTTCAGTCTCATACTTTTAATTGCATATGGAAAACCTGGATGGCCGTAATCTCAAACAGCTATTACAGATTGGTGTATTTTTTCCTGTTCTTTAAAAATGTATTTTTATGTGTTTAATACTTTTACATTATAAGGTTAGGTGAAACTTTAAACATAACTTTTAATGTTTGTTTACCATTCTAACATAAATTTGCCTCCCACTATAATTATATATCTTCAATTTTAAATATATATTATTTTATATTAGAAATGATACTGAAAAGAGCATTTTTGGATATGAATTGTTGTTCAATTTCAGATAGTTTATTTAGGTTAATCTCCTAGAAAGGGGATTATTGGGTTAAATATGCAGATTTTATAGTTAAAAGTTTATATTTTCAAATTGCTTTTGAGGAAAGTGTTACTAATTTATAATTCAAAAGCAAAAGTGTGTAAGAGTGCCTGTATTTACTGTGATGAAATAGTGACTTAATAATCTGTTCTTTTCTAATGAGATTTTAAATGGTTAAAAGCGATATAACTTTAGTAAAATTATTTAATCTTGCTAGTCCCCAGGATCCTCTGTAAAATGGAGCTAATATTAATAGTGTTTACCTCACAGCTTTGTTTTGAGGTCTGCTTGCATTCTGCCCAACACAAAATACATAATCAACAAATGGTAGTTATCAGGATTATAATTGCCTATGTATTACACAAATTGTATGTTATTTCATTTATATTTTTTTACTTTCAACTTTATTCATTTGCCAGCAAAAGAGAATTTCCTAAGTGTTTTTTCATTAACTGAATGCTAAGAACATTCACATATTAAAGAAATTTGAAATGTAGATGCCCCAAGCAGTAAAATGGAGACCCCTTTAAATTATTACAGGTTTCATCACTCTATTGCCCAGGCCACGTTTCTTCTTTCCCTGGAAGTCTCCAAGCTTCTACCCTGCCAGTCAGTTTCTCACCACTCTTCTAATCCAATTCCACACAGAAAAATGGCCAAGTCTTCAGATGCTTCCATCAGGCTTCAGGGGAGAATGATAGGGAGGCACATCTAGGTTTTGTGGGAGCCTCAGGCTCACACACTTTTCAAAGAATTTAAAAATTATATATTTTTAAGAAATGTTCAGCATCCTGCCAAGTCCTTACAAGCATGTGGGAGGAGCCCTCGAGTGTCATTAGCTTCATGGAAAATCAACCACTGCCCCTTTGCATGCCCCACGACAGTTTGCAAAGTACTTTTCACACAATGGCTGCTCAGTACTCACTTGTTGACTTGAATGGGAATTGAGACTTGAATAAAAATGGGAGAATTATCACAGATGCTTCAATATTCTATACAGATGAAAGTGTTGGCCTCATTCATAGTAATCCTCTCATAGCAGTGATTTTGAAATATAAATTGACTGACAGCATGTTAAATATAATGGACAAAATCACTCTTGATTTTTATTGTGCTACCCATTATAACCCATTGGTGTAGAGACTGCAAAGAGAATATACCCGGCTTACTTACTTCATTCCTGCTAGCCTCGCAACTGAGATTTCGCTCACTAGGTTTGCTTTTTATGTTCTCACTCTCTAAAATTATTTTAATGAAAGTAGAGAAGTTGGCTATTAGTTTCATTGACAGAATGAAATCTAATCACAGATTTTAATCATGATTAAGGGTATTTTAATGGTTAAAAAAAAAAGAAAGACTTGGTCTCTTTAATAAGGGACCACTCTTGAAACTTATAGATTTTGAACAACTGATGATTAAAACTCTATGAGATCATTTCTAGCCCGTTTAAGCCCTTTTACTAGAAATTAAAAAATAAAAAGTTTGTTTCCATGTATTATGAAACCCAGAGAGATGAAGTGCTGTTTTCAGTTGATTGCCAAAAGACAACGAAATGTGAGAAGAGAATGGTACTCACTGCTATATGCTAAACCTGACTATTGTAAACATCAAACTCCTTTACATTGAGGAGGAACTGTTTCTGCATCAGGCTGCTTTCTAACCATAAATACTGCTTACTTTGGAAACTAAGATTTTAACAAGCTACCCTGCTACTGCCATCGTGGTTTTAACTATTGCCTTTTCATATAGTCCACGTACTGTTTCCTCCTTAACAGAAAACAGGCACTTTAGGTTAGAGCATATATCTGTGTCTTTCACAGCTGCTGAACCTGTTTTTCACCTGATACACCTTGTCGAGAACTATTTAGAAGCCTGGCTTCATCCTTCCTTTACAATAAAGAACAAAATGCTCCCGGCACGATAATTCTACTTAGGGATGGATAGATTCTCACATACTTAAATTCTGAAAGGTACATGAGATGGCCTGCTCTAAATGACAGGTTGCCATGGTTACATTCTTCTGTGGCTCAGATGGGGATAGGGGCCAATTATCAAGTTTTGTTTTGTTGATTTTAAGTAGTTTGTTACCTGGATACTCAACAAATAAGAAAACTGAAGAAAAACGACTTGCTTCCTTCTTCCCTAGAAGGAAACAGTCATTGTGGAAAAAAAGAAAAACCCTCAAATTCCATACAACATGGCAAATTATTTAATTCTGATGAAGAGTTTCTAAACTGGTGACTTTTATTTAGAGACTAGCACAAGGCCTGTGAACCAAAATAGCTTTAATGCTACGAATTGGACTTTTCATTAACTCTGTTGATCCTATAATACGTGCTTTAAATAATTTCTCTCTTTTCCAAATTTGTCTGGTGCTTTTCACATTTGTATGTGTGTGTATCTGAACAGTTACTTCTTTTGTCAGTTTTGCTGCTTGGCCTTCCCTTCCCTCCTATGGTGGAAGCAGGATCGTTAATTAATGATATTCCAGAGGCAATTTCTGGAGTGACTATTGGAAAACCCTTCTTAATTAACAAAATGATAAATTCCCCACTGCAGTAGTGCTGCAGTGAAGTTCATCTCTGTCATTCAAAATCCGTGATTCTAAAACATTCTCCAACATTTTTGTGAGGATGTTGGGCACTTAAAGTCTGGATCTTTTATCAAAGGTTCCACCGCAAGCCAGAGAAGGAGAAATGAAAAGTGAAAAGGAGAGAGAGGAACTGGACTAAATTAAAATGCTATTCTGTCATTGTAATAGTTCACAGGGGCACTGTCAGGAGAGCATTTTAATTTTGTCAAGTGTGTCTGCTATTCATTTATTCCATCTCCTGCTTGTTACCGAAATTTCAGATTAAATGTAAAGATATGAATGTGTTGCCATAATAAATTTATAAGTGGATATTTAAAGAGCAAAGATTTGAATGACACAAATGAACCTCAGTGTAGCAGTAAAGTGGATAGGATTTGCAGAAAGATGCCACAAAAGTCAGAAATGACTGCTGAATTGCTTTAATTAAAAAAAAAAAAAAGGAAAAGAAACACTGCACTGCATGAGCCACCACAGAAGGTATCTAATATGAAATTAGGCTTACTTTATATTATTTATGCCACTCTAAAATAATCTAATAAACGCTTTAGAAAATCTGATTAAACTGTATTACTTGAATGTAAGGCAAATACTTAGATAATGGACAGCTAAGCTGTTAAATTTGGGAATAGATGTAAGATCCAAAGTTAAAGCAGCATGTTATTAAAACAATATTGATTTATTTGTAAGATATTTGTAAAATACAGTTCCTTTTTTGAAATTATATTTTGTTAAGTGAATAGAAATCCCAATGTAATAAACAGTAAAGATAACACTTTCTAAGAATGCCTTACTTTACTCTCCACTAGGGACTCAGTATTTGTTTAGATGTAACAGCAAAACTACATAACTTGAGACACTCTTGGGTTTACGTTGCCTTGGTATTCATAATAAGAGAGCAAGTGATGCATGCAGGCACCCAGCTACTATTACATGATGTATTGTAAGGATTCAGAGCACAGGGCTAGGAAGAAGCAATAGGGAGTTAGAATAAGGACACAAGGATAAACTGACACGGTACTGAGCAGACCTGACTTTTGTAATGACAATCAAACAGCAGATAACCCTGAAGGCAATCTGAGAAAGAAGAATAAAGTGGTCATACTAGCGGATATGAAAGGAGATGAGTAAGCTTTTCTGAAATGTCTGAACTACTTTTGAAAAGCATGTCCTTCAATTGTGACCAACACTTCCTTTTTCTTCTCATGCCTGCTGCCTTCTGGCTAATATAAGGGTTCACTTCTGCTTATCTGCTTTACTACAGAAGAACCCCAGTGAAGATAAAGTTATGAGGATTGTTAGGAAGAAGGGAAGAAAAATGCATACAAAAATACCATTGGAAGTTTTAGAATAGGGACATGAGAAAGACGTTGTTTAGGCTGGCTGTTTTTATCTGAATAAATATTATTATATATAATACTTTCAAAATAATATCTAACTTGGGCTTAAATGGGGAGGGAGAAAATGAAAAAGTTTCTTAATTAGCCTCAGAGCCAGTGCTTTGTTTTCAGTTGAGCATAGATAGTAAATTTAAGGAGTTCAGTCAGTTAGTTTAATGCTTAAAAAAATTAAAGGATTAATAAAGCTCATGCTTTTAGGAGACCCATTGAATAAGTAGGAATGAGGGGAGAATGTTAGGCACTTTAGCAAATGACCAACTGCAATGAATTTTTGCCTGATATGTAGATTGTATGTGGTAGTTGCCCTATCACACTGTCAAACAACTGAATTAGATTTTACTATAAAGCCAAGCTAATACTAAGCATTGCTACCTTCTTAAACTAGATATTATTAGTTATATAACTATTCATATAAAGTGTGAAAAAATACTTTAATGTATGATATGGATCTTTGATAAACAGTGTATGAAATTGGATTTCTAAAATGTGGGTATGTAGCAGGGTCACAATTTATAAATCACAGTGGAAATATATGAGGTTGGACAACTAATTTCATGAAATCCTAGAAAAAGTGCTACATACCTTATTGCTGAGTATCGCCTTCCAAGTAGCCCCCTTGGGAAGCTATGCGCTGATGCCAGGCCCTAGTCCACCCTTCAAAGCATGGCCATGCTTCTAGAATGGCCGTCAGCGCTGACATTGAACCCAAAATCGGACAGTTAAGTTTGCAAACTTGCCACCGTGTGCTTATGCTGGCAGCACTGTACACACTGGTAAGGTGCCATAGCTTTGCCGTGGTTGTACAGGGCTGCCAACGGAAGCGCACATGGCAAGTTGTGAACTTATCAGATTTTGGGTCTGACGACAGCTCTGATGGCCATTCCAGAAAAAGAGTTCCAACATTGCTGTAAAGGGTGAATTAGGCACTGACATTGATGTATAACTCCCCAAGGGGAGTACTTTGAAGGTGAGCGTAATGATATTCAGCCATGAGGATGTAGTACGTTTTCTAGGACAAGTTCACCAAATTAATTAGTAGTAACTAATCTTTTTCATGACCTCCCCCATCACTGAGTAGTGTGCAGGGAGGAGTGGTGGGAAGAAATCACAGCAATCAATGCTTTCCCAGCCTCCTCGTATCAAGACAGTCTGAGAAAAATGCTAGTCCTCTGGAGTATTTCCTCCACCCCCAGATAGCATCTGGGTAGATAGGTGGCAGTGAGGATAGTGTGACTAGTCCATCTGGCCTCTATGGTTGTTACGAAGGGAAACACCACTGAAGTCCATGGTCTCAGCTATTTGCATGCAAGCACACTAAAATGTCTTGATACTGATCCCAGGCCTCTGCTATTTCACCAGCCCCCTCAGAACTTCCATAACCCCTCACAGAGGCATGCATATACCTCTAACCCCCCCACACAAACCATGGCTAACTCGGAGAACTGTCTCAGTCTTATGTCTCTAGCTGCCTCTCTGTACCAGCGCTGTACTACTTCCTTCCTCTACTCTCTGTCTTCTTCCCCGAGACTATTCCTAGAATCTTGCCACTTCTTTCAGGCTATGAAGAAAGAGGTTCCTTGCTATAATGTCCTCAGTTTCCTTATAGACATTTAGAGTTTTTATAGTCTCCTCCACCCCTTCTTTGGCCCCTTTTGGTTTTACCTCTGAGTTTCATCTTGATTCTTATTTCACTAGGGCTGCCAGGGAAGGGCTGTCTATTTTCTAGTCATATATGGAAAGAATTTACTGTAAGTCATTGTATTAGTTGGGATTCTCTAGAGAAAAAGAACCAATAATCCAATTGTCTCTCTCTCTCTCTCTCTCTCTCTCACACACACACACACACAGACACACACAATCTCACCTGAGAGCTGGAGCGCTAGTAGTGTAAGTCCCAGTCCGAGTATAGGAGAAGACCAGTGTCTTAACTCAGTTCTCAGATTGAGAGAATGAATTCTCCAATTCTTTGCCTTTTTGTTCTGTTCAGGCCCTCTATGGGTTGGATGATGCCTACCCACATCCGAGAGGGCAATCTACTTTACTAAATTTAGCAGATTCAAATTTCATCCAGAAATACCCTCAGAGACACATTTAGAATTAATGTTTAACCAAATAACTGGGCACCCCGTGATCCAGTCAAGTTGATACCTAAAATTAGTGATCATAGTGATGTACTCGTTTTCAGTTTTACCTCATTCTTCCATTTTGTCTAACTCAGAATGAATCCCCCAATCCTTATAATCCCATCCAGCCCAAGGACTCATCCCTCAGTACTTCTCTGACCTTATCTCCTACTAAGTTTCCTCTCGCTCTTCTTGCTTCAGGTTTATGGACTTCTCCATTGGTTCTTGAAACCATGAAGGAGCTCCATTTCAGGACTTTTCAGTTACTGTTTTCTGTGTGTGAAAATTCACACATGAGAGATACAAGCATTGCTTGCTCCCTCATTTTTATTTAGGTCTCTGCTCAAATATCATGTTGTTGTAGATACTTCTTTTCCACTTTAGGTAAAATGAGAACACTTTCCCCAACACATTAAACTCTTTTTTTTTTCTTTATCTTTCTTTGTTATTTCTTTTTTTTTTTAATTCATTTTTATTGTTAGACTTATTGGGGTGACATCTGTTAGCAAGGATTACATAGGTTTCAGGCATACAATTCTACAGTGCATTGTCAACTTATTGTTATTTCTTCTTAGTACTACCCATTTGAATTTTATGTTTTACTTGTATACCTATTTCTGTTATCAATCTTTCCCTACTAGAATATAAACTATATGCAAGTAGATATTTATTGTTTTTTACTGTATGCTATATCCCTAGTAGTATTGTTCTATTGGCACACATGTATATGAATTCAACATACAGAAACATACTTATCAAATGAGTGAATAATAATGGATCATATGAAGGACAATAAACTGGTTTACTAAAAGGAAATATACAAAAGATATTTCTGAAAATACCATTTCCAACACGGAGGCACATTTCCAGCACATTTCATATGCTGTTGTAATAGCTTTTTATATTTTTGCATTCACATTTTTTCAAAAGAATTAATTTAAAATTATTTTGAAATTTAGTTAGTATGCCAATCAATACAGTGAGAAAAACACTAGAAAATTTCATTGAGTATACAATCAGAACTCATAGTTAGTTCATTTAAAAAAAAATTTTTTTGCTTTGCGATCAGTTATTTCAAAAAAATGTTATGAGGAAAGTTGTATATAAACAAAACTAGGCCAATTTCAGCAGTATTCTATAGTTCAATTTAATTTACCCTAATTATTGGATAGCAATTATATTTTAGGTAAGTCTTAAGCTCTGGAAATACAAAATTAATAGTCATGTATTCTATGAAGGGTGACATAAATATAGTGGCTTACTTTTATTGAGTTTTAGATTTTACAAGACCCTTTTATATTTCTTATTTGTTTCTTATTGCTATTTCTGAGGCAGGTTGTTACCCCCACTTTGCATAGACTTTAATGCTTAAGAGACTTGTCCAAAGTTTCACAACTAATAAATAATGGAAGCAGAACTTAAATTTAGATTTTTATATGTCAAAGTTAGGATACTGGCCTTTTTTCTTATGATTTATATGTTTATGCAACTTCAGAATTTAAAATATGGTTTATTTAGATACATTAGCTAATTTAATACTAAAAACATCTCTGTGAGCACATTTTACAGGCAAGGAAAGTATGCTTTATAAAAATTCCACTGACACAGTCAAAGTTACAAAACTCATTTGTGGCAGTCACTTGTTGACTTCATGCTTTTTTGAGTCAAAAATCAATGCCTCTGTCCATTTGACCATAGAGAAAAGTTCAGAAGTACAGTTAATGTTAGATTAGGAACAAATCAATAATAAACTAAAAGGAAAAAAACATTGAATTTTACAAGAAAAATTGAGAAATTTGCTTGATCAAAAAAACTCCAAGTAGTTAATTAAGTTGTAAGAACTACATCTATGGCTCCTTAGCTGTATTTTTCATTTTCATAGTCTTTGCGATCTGCCTGGTGCACAAGGACTGCGGCTGAGCGTTTGCCGGCCATTTTTCAGAGGAGCACAATTCTATCTCGTGACGGTAGAGGCAACCGTTTTCCTACAATGTGATTCTATTAATTTTGCCACAGCTGATTGGTCCAAAGTTAGACATCTTACCCAAGCTAGGCAATCAGAGTGTTCAATTGAGAATATGGAAAAAAATGTGCCGAAGCAGAAATATACGAGGGCTGTCTTGAAAAAAATTCAGCCATAAATGCATTTATTTTTCCTATTACATGGCTAGATACTTTCCAGACAGCCCTTGTATGTGCTATATAATTTTTCTATATAATTTTTATTTCGAATAACTTAGAAGCAGAGAGAGTTGGTCTGGACAGAAATCTTGATGAGATTAACATATGGGTAAAAAGAGATGTGGTAATGAAAGATTAGGAGAGAAGACCTCCTAAATTGCATATGACCTGTTAGTCCTTGGTTTCAGCATGTTTTTTCCTGAAGCACAGCTGCATCCCTCTTCTTGAGTTCCTTTATCCTCATACTAAATTCCACTTTCTTTTCATGAAGCTAGCTTAAAAAGCTTTCTGTTAGGACTATACAAGGAATCACATGTTCCATTCTATCCTCTTCCTATTACTTTGTCTTGAATACAAAGCTGTGACCCTGAGTCAGAATTTTTCTCCAAAGTCTACCAAGCCAAATACCAAAGAATCAAATTCAAGGTGGTTTATCAAATATGAAATTACTTGTACTGTTTGTGAAGCTATTTATTTTATACAATGAAAGCTTAATCACGTTCACAGAAGATTAATTTCCATGTAAAATATTTTGATGTGTTTTATACTCAAGGATTTTTTAAAAATAAAAACTACACAATTGTTAAATAACTTGGAACATTATATATTTATCTGTATATTATCAGAAAGTATCCAGCCATGTAGTATGAAAAATAGACATTTATTGCTGGATTTTTTCTGGACAGCCCTCATATATGCATATACATCTCTCTCTCTCTCTCTCTCTCTGTGTGTGTGTCTGTCAGATTTTGTTCTAGGCTAGAATTTCAACCAATTTTGTGTGAATTTTAATGTTCATAGCAAAAACTGAAGCTTTTTTCCATTTAAAAAGTTACACTCTTCCCTTTTAAATTTTCCCAGTAGAGTTTCACAGAATAAAAATGATTCTTTTATAGAGGAAAAAAAATTCCTTCTTTCATTTTTGTCTGTGCTATAAATGTCTAGTTAGTTCACGTGGACATGTAAACTCCAGTTTCAAATATCTGTGTGTATGTGTTTGTACACGTGTATGAGGATAAACATGCTATGAGTAAAACTCGCAGTCATGCAGGCTAACATTCATATGAATTTGGCAAGAGGACTCATTTGTCTTCTGTGTAGCAAGCTCAGGGGGCTAAGGATGTTGGAGTTCAAGCAGGGTAAGGGAAGGTTCTCCAGAAAATGTGTTTCATTTGAATTATTTTACTGCATTTTCTGAACTTTTGATTCTGTGAAAATTTATATGTGATTTTCCTCATTAAACTTCAAAAATAAAAACATAAGTAGAACAAAGGCAGATCCAAGCTGATGCCTGGCGTAGGTCTTCAAACAGACTCAAGCCAAGTCATGGACACCACTCAGATACCAGACCTCGAGTGAAGATGGTGTCCCAGCCCTGAGATGCATTGCGATTGTTGGCAATCTTTAAAAGCCTCAGGGTTTCCATGACCATAGAATTCTGTTCTGATTCCCTACTAGAACTCTTAACAGCTAAAGAGCCTTCCCAGATAAAGCTCTGTCCGTTATTTCTTTGACTTCTTTTAGGGATAGGTAGCACAGCTAAATTTAGGCATGAAAGCTCCAGCCAGGGGCGAAGAGCAATTCATGTTATCAAGTGAAAACGCTGTGTCTTGACTCAGATGAGGAAGCCACTTAGCATCTTGTTTTTATATTATTACTTACATTCATTTCATAGGCATTAAGTTGGTAAAAACTACCAAGCAAGAAAACATGCCAAAACTAATGCACTTGTTCTCAATAACTTCATTTTATATTTGGGAGAACAGATAATGCTGCCTTGAAATTTTTGAAGACCAAAAAGGTGATTGCTGTAGAAGTTATTTTTGTTTAAACCATATTTTATAGACATGTAAATCTAAATTGTTTAGATATAGCAGGTCTTATAATCTAAACAACCTTCTAAAATAAAGATATTTATCTTCTTCCCTAATTAATATTGTTGAACTTTGACTTCCCTACCTCTAATATCAGATAATTTAGCAAGTTAGAAAGCAGTCTAATAGATGCTAATGTTAAAAGAGATTTTCCTCCTTATAGTGAATTATTCTTATTTTCTTCATATTCAGGTATGTCACTGTCACTTGACTATTATCACAAATGGTTAAAACACTTTGGATGAACCTAATCATCCTAGGTGTTTAAAATCATGTAGACACTGTGTTTTCAAGCAGAGAAATGAAAACAAAAAGTAGTTTATTGCTTTTGGTTAAGATCCTTATAAGTTTATATTTTGAGGACCAGTACACCAGAACAGACAGTAATGATCAATAAAGATTGACTAGACAAGGTTGAGAAGACCTTGCCTTTCTCAAAGGTAAACATCCCAAGAAGCAATGTGGCAAATGATATGGAAACCATAAGCTTATTGAGTCCAGTGTCTCCTCAGACAGATAGAAACAAACAAAATACAACTAACTATGCTCTTGGCAAAGGAGGAATAGGAGTCAAACTGACTAGATATAATTTGAGGCTGGTATAGACTCTCCCTTCACCCATTCTGCCCTATAACAGGAAAGACAAATAAGAAAACATGAACAGAACTCGGTCCTTTAACATCTATCAGAATTAAACAATTCTATGCCTTTTAATATGCCCCTTTTTTTTTTTTACTGTGCAGAACTTCTCACTCCCTTTTTGCCCAACTCCATCCTACACAAATGTCTAGCATAGCACCTTCAACAGGATTGCATCTACTAGCCAACAGGGTTAGCACTGTCAACTAGGTTGTAAGAGCTCCTTGGTGGCAGACACGTGTTTATTTAGCTCTAGACAGATGGTAGCCTAGTTTCTGACACTGAGGAGATACTCAATTTATATTTATTTGATGAGGGAAGGAGAGAAGAGAGAATATTCTCTTGCTGAGAGACACTTATTCCTCTTTCTGAGCAGCAACTTTCTGCCCAATTTACCTTGGTTGGTTTGAACTGTACAGTTCTTCCTGCCCCTCTGTTATTAAAGTCTTGTATCTAAGAGCCCAGAACATAAGGGATGAAATGTAGATCAAGTTAAATAAGTAGATGGATTCTAGAAGTAAGGAGATAGGCTTAATTATATAGTTTGTTTTATGACTGTGCTCTATTGTTCACAGCAGCAAAAAAAGTGAAAGAATGATTCAACACATGGTATATAACCATTACCACTGAAGCAATTAGAATTGCTTTCTGTGAGTACACTGTCACTGATCTAATTTTTACTAAATGTTAAGCAGTTTTCTGTGCTAAAAATATATTGAACTGAAGCAGTGGATTAAGAAAAATGTTGTTTTAAATTCCATCTTGTAATTTTCACTTAATGGGTTTAAATTCCTTGAAGTATCAGACTTCAAAATTGACTCACAGAGATCTTAAGTTATGGTCCTGAATCCCTTTGGAGGAGGTGCTTATGAATATTAACTGTACCTTAGGATACACTATGTTGGTACAAGACTCATTTGAGCATAGAATTAGTGAGAGGTGAATGATGAATAATGGGCTCAAGTGCGTGGAGTTTAGATATTTGAAAGAAAAGACTCTGTATGGTATTGTAAAATGTCTTGTAGCTTCATTTCTGATTTTGAAATGTTACAGTGCTTGCTTATTGTCACAGCATGATCTTCAGCACAGTTGGATAGTGCTTTTTTAAAGTAATGCAAATGCATGAATGTCAGAAATACCTTCAAATATCAGGGACTGCATCTTTAAGGAGTACATTTGGCATTAAACAGCCTTTTCCAGCTAATGAATTTCTCAAGTTACAAGAATAATGGCCTTTTTAATCTTAGCAAGAGTAATTAAACAGACATTTGTTATTAATGATGTTGTTAATGGCAGAAGATATTGAATTCTCACTTTAGATATTATATTGCTTGAGAGTGGTTATTTTGAATATCAGACATATGAGTGTATGGTGGTTTTAAAAGTACAACAGCTCCTTAAGAGCACTGTAAAGTGCTTGTTATTTTAAATAGAGAAAACTGCCTTAACTTTTCCTAATACTAAGAAAACTAAATTATTTCCAAAATGAGGTAGAACTAACTTTAAGAGACAACGAACATTAGTTAGTTTCACTCATCAGTTGAAATAGTGTTTGTTTGTTTGTTTGTTTGCTTCTTTATATTGAGAAAGGTATGTCTTAGCCCACAGCTTGAGAATTACTTAAAGTCTGCAGAATAGAAAGGAAGATGATGGCTACTCTATGTCCATTTCTCTTTGCTAACATGTTCTTCAGCTCTGTTCAGAAATTCCCTCCATCTCCAGCTTTAGAGAGGCATCCTAATTAGTCAGTTGATTCATTCATTCAACAAATATTTACTGAGTGCCAATATGGCTAGTCACTGTTGTACACTGGGAATATAGTGTGAAACTAGAATAAAGCAAAATAAAACAAAATAAAAATATCATAAATAAACAAAAGCAATATACAAAAAGACAAAAATCTTGCCCGCTATGATTGGGGCTAATGAATTCATCAAGGTAGAGCCAATTGGGCCACAGCAGCCCCCAGTGATTCTCATGGCCCAGTGCCAATGGTGGGTATGTGGGCCGAATGGCTCCAATCAGATCAGAGAGCAGGGATTATATCTCTGCTTATGGGAAATAAAAACATTTTTTTCCTCTTTTTCCCACTAGAAATAAACAAAGCCACAGTCAGGCCCAGTTTCCACTGGCCATCTTTTGAAACTGTGAGGCAATCCAGGATTAGGACAAATTAGAACCTTAGGATAACCATTGGGGTTTCTGCTGCCTACCCTTAAAGGATCTGAACAGAGAGTTTTTTTTTAAATTAAAATTAAATACTTTGTGGCATAAATGAGTGGCTGTGTTCTACATTATAAGTGATGGCTTGATCTTAATGCCATTTAGGACAAATAAAAGATGCTTTGGGAATTTGAGAATCAAAGTAAAGGGCATATTTACAGCAGTCATACTGAGGGACCTACAAGGATTAGTTAGTATGTACTTACTGATAGAATCCATGAAATTGGATTTTGAGGGTGCTTGATCAAGGGGGCCAGGACGTAATCATTGTATCTTCCCTTGAGATTTAGCACTCTGTCAAGGACTCCAGGAGAAGAGGAAAACCCTTAACTGGAGTATCTCTTTGAAGCCTGGAGACAGGGATAATCACATACTGAGTAGTTAAATGCCTGGATTGCTGTGGCAGATGATACAGGGAGGGATTAAAATATTCAGGGGATTAGGAATGCTGGAATGTGCATACAATTTGAGGTTAATGTAGCAGTGAGGACCCAGGACACACCCTATTCACCAAGGCCATCAGAAACTCACCAGTAAGAGGACTATTGGCATCTCTGAGAAGGTTAATGGTGGCTTTTCTCTGCAGGCCAGGGCTGATGACGGGAGTGGCAGTCCATGAACTAACATCTTCATGAGCTCATGAGAAGGATGGGGCTCTGAAGCAATGAAACTGAGGTGGCAGTGCTTAACCACTAAAAGCCAGTGCGGGGTGGGTCATAATTATTTTAGGAACTGGCAAGGTCAGAGGGAGAGCCAAGAAGAGATTGTCTTCAACATTTAAATAAATGACTCTGAGCCATTGTTTAGTAATTCTTCTCGCAAATATGAATTAAATCGTGGTATGATTTGGCATTCTCAATGAGATTTCTCTCACACCAAAAATTCAATGGAAAATTATTTTTCAGTGGAAAGAAAGGACTTTAGTCAACCTTGGGGGCAGCTCTCATAGTGACATGTGATAGTACATGCTACTTTTGGCTTTGAAATCTCTATTTCTCTTGAGAAAAAATAACTTGAGCAAGGCTTTAAAAAATCCACCAAGCTCTGGAGAATAGTTTACAGACAGCTGAATGATGTGCCTTTTTCAATCCATCAGCTCAAGCTCTCCTCCTTTCGTGGCTTTTAGTTGACACCTTTCAAAGAGGGCTGGTCTGTACAGCATTTTCTCACTAGGAAACTACGCCATCTTAGTTTCAGGGTCATTTGAATCACGTGGTCAACCTGATCCTTTTTTCATTTTCCAGAATAATATCACAAATAGGTTTTATTTATTATTTTTTTAGAAGGGGGAAAAATCTGGCTTCAGTTGTTAATTTCCTCTGTTCTATCAAGATTAGACTAGTAGTTCTGAATAATTCTGGCTCATTTTCTCAAGGGACTAGGCCTGAAATAATCCAGTGTTTATTTTTATACAAATTCTCACAGTACTACAACATTTCAGTAACTTCCTGGGATGTTTCTAGTTTTTCACAGGCCAAGAGGCCATTCTCAGAGGTAGCTCCTTCATGTAAACCTAAAAATGGCACTTTCCCACATTATAGTTTATCAGGAAGTTTAAAGTTCAATAGTCCTTCCCTCTTTACTTTCTCGTCACAGAGAAAGGAAAAAATAAGGGGCAGGTCCAACATTTTAGCTCGTTCCAGCATGGTCATTCCACTTCAGTATTTTGGAACCTGGGAAACAGACAGGGAGATTGTAGTATATTTTGGCTGAGATGTGCCTGGACTGGGAAACAGGGCTTTCTGTCATTCCCTGTGTCACTCTCTGTGTGACCCTGACCTCTTCCCAGCATTCCTGACCCCACCTCTCAGCTGGGGAAAATGATGTTCGTCATGTAACCCTCACAGCGTTCTCACAAAGTCATGAGATACTGTGCTGAAAAAATAAGACTCGTGTTTGGAAGGCAGGCGCTCTATTCTGCGGAAGTGGGTCTTAACCTGCCTTTCTGGATTTGCCCTCCACTACTCCTCCTGAAGAACCTGGTTTTCAGCCCTGGAGGTGGACTTGCTGTCTCTCTACATAGTTCTATACCTTTCCTCAATATCTTCTGCTGCTGCTCCTTCTCTGCTTTGTGGATTTCAAACCTTGTTCTTTAGTTCAGCCTCACTCTTTTTCTTCTCGAATCATATGGCTCTTTTCATTTGATATTTCACTTGCATACAGATTTCTTGCTGTTGTATCTGTAGAATTTATTATAACACTGTTTTTCTATTTCTTCTAATACAAGGAACGTGCTCAAATATCCTTTTGATTGACCAATCTTTACTTCAGCTCCTTAGAATTTTAAGTTGGGTTTTAATGACATCATGACCCTATGTGGATATACACATGTTGTGGAAGATACACACCAAAATGTGGTTATGGTATGTGTATTCACGCGTACAGAGTGGAAGGTAGAAAAATATTTGAAATATTTAGCCTAGAGTGTTAAATTCCATCCTAGAAGGCAAAAATCATTTAGCTGTGTCAGGTCCAGAGCTATATTTAAGTTTATTGTTTCAGAGGTCTGGTCTATTTCAGTGTATTGTTCTCTGTACAAGGTCTCCCTGTAACCAAGCATTGTAATAGACTGTTGCCAGCATTCACAAAGTTTCAGAGATGGATTCTTGATTACTTGCTTCCTTCCCCAGGGATTCTTGCTGTTAGGATTGTCATTAAACAAAGCAGCCTCCCTGGCATTGTATTCTGACAAACAATTTGCACCTTTGTAAACTGATTAACGGAATGAGTTTGTTTTGATAATTGATCCTTGACTTGTATTTTAAAGGACAGCAAAATTTTGAAGGACTTCTATATTTGTTACAAATACTTTTCCTGGAATTTTAAAAATAATTTAGAAACCCCAGTTTAAAAAAATATAGGACATCAAGAAACAAATTTAGATTGGAGACTATTATTTTAATTATTATGGATGTGAATTAATACCATGACCAGCCAGGCTTCAGACTTTGTCTTCTTAAAATCACACCTCTTCTTACAACCCAAAGTGATGATGGTATCTTTGGCCCAGAGGCAATGGCCCATATGTATAGTACAGCACACAGAACAAATTTTGTGGTCTAAAGTATTATTACTGTGAACTAGTCCATATGAAGACTAACATAGGAAATTTTGTTGATTAACTGGGTTAAAGAAAATGCTCCATATTGACAACTGTTCTTCATTTCATGTTCCAAGTCAATAACTCTGTCAGTCATGCAGCCTGTGGCAAGTAAAAGGGAAAGTCTTTCCCAATAAATCTATTGTAATCATGGGATAATTCGACAGCCATTCCCCTGTTTTCTAGTATTTAATTACATTGTGTTTGTTAGGTTTTTTATTTTTCTTTAAGAGCTTAGGGGAAATTCCTACAAATACTAATAGATGTCAGAGTTTGAAATTAAAAAGAGAAGCTAAAATAAAAGGGAAGATTAAGGATAGAAACTGAATGCTTAGGCCATGTAGAGAATTTGGGTCATTAGTCAGTTTGGTGTTCTATTGAAATCTGATGTTAGTTGTTATTGGTATTTATATAATATTCTTTATAATATGTAATATATATAATAATATGTTATACTAATATATAATAATGATATATAACTATGTAAATATTATTATATTTATATATGTAATGTTAGAAGGAGATTTTTTTAAAGCCATTGAAAATTAACAATGTGGCACTAATCCTCATATTAAAAAAAGACTGATCTTCCCACTCTAAAGTGATTCTAAGGTTAGAAACCTGTTCAACGTTGGATGGGGGAACATGGCTAAACAGTTGTCAATGGACTTAAATGACAAACACTCTACCACACAAATATTTTATTTCCAGTATTTCTTGATGTAACAAAAAAGGAAAATAGAAGATTTTCATTTCATATAGTATAATATTTTTATAAGGGTTGGAAAATACATGATTCTGACATTTTGAAATCTTAAAATTCACCTAGGAAATGGCCAGAGGTGGATTTTGATAGAAACAAATTTCCATTTAAATTCTTTATAAACATTTTTCTTACTATTTAGGTAGTAGCCCTTTGTGTGTTGCTGGAGAAAGCGTAGTGAAATAGTATATGTTCTTAATTGGTTAATAAAACACTGAGATAAACAGAAGAGTTTTTTAAATACAGATTTTTCTCCTTGCATAATTTGTCTCATTAAAATGCTTTTAATATTCTGTATCCTGATTTTCCTTGAAGGAAATATTGTTCTACAACATTCCAATAAGACATGCTAAAAATAATGTCTGTGACAGAAATGTTAATTTCCTATATAAATAATTAAATTTAAAACTATTGCATTCTATATTTCAAGAAGAGATCATTAGATCTTTTCCCTTAAGGGAAAACTGAGACCCAGAGAGCATAAAAAACTATCCCAAAGTCACAGAGCAAATGATTGATAGGGTTGGGTTGAAACCAAGTTACTTATCTCTACTCAGTTCTCTTTCCATTATGCTGAAACATCACTGCTTACTCGAAAGTCTACCTTCTTTCCTTCCATTGATGGAGGGAAGTCTTGTTGAAGCCTGTATACAGGACACACAGCACAGTAACTTGACAAAATGTTAGCTGTCATGTGGGAGTCCAGTAAGCTAGATTTAGGTTGTGGGACAATTCTTATTTTTATTCAGTAGATTATTATTCTTTATGGGTTACAATATGGTGTATGAGCTGGAAAATACATGATTAGAATTATTTTGTTGTTCTAAAGAATCACAAAACATAACTGGTTTTATATCAGTTATGCAACAAATAAAAGCTTTCTTTTGAACCTTAAATTTTTCCACTTAGTGTCATTCCTTTCACCATCACTACAGTCTGTTTCATCTGGGATCTACTACCTTATTCTTTCCATTTGAACCTGTTACTTTAAAATCTAGATAATATCAATCATTTTTTAATTTATTGTGAATTTGAATGAATATACTACCTCCTCAGAGTATTTGTATTTTGACATTTTCATTGTAGAATAAAAGGCCATGTTTCCAATTATAAAAATGAATTCAGGCACTAATTATGAGGTTAAAAATAAAGTTTTATATATGAGTAGAATTTATTCTGTTCCCTTTAAATCATACAAAGTTTATACTAGTTTACTCTATTTTTCTCTTACCATAAGACTCTTTAATGGCATTTACTTCTTAAAACAACCCTTGGCCCTCTGTCTTGCATCAGAATTTGTTAAAAGGGTCATTAGCATGTTTTTTCATTGGATTCAGTTAAATTCATGAATATTTATTAATCTCTGTATAGGTACTATGCTTAACACTGTAAGGAAGAGAAAAATGTGTAGGATGCTGGACTATGCTGAAATGTCCGGACTCTTCCACGGTGTATTTTTGGGTAAAATTGTGGCTTGAACACAAAATTTTCTAATTTTCTGTTTTCACAGCCCAAAACATGGATTCTAAGTTCTTTTCTACCACTTCCATGCAGTCATTACCAACTGATTTAAGTTTGTACTCTACTTGAAACCCATTTGTTGTACCTATTGGACAGCATAGTCCAGTGGTTCTCAAACTTTTGGGATTCAGGAGCCTTTTATAGTCTTAAAAATTATAGAGTACCTAAAAGACCTTGGGTTTTTGCAAATAATGTATATCAGCATATTACCATATTAGAAATTAAAACTGAGAATGTTTAAAACTATTTATTAATTCATTTAAAAATAACTAACACTTTTACTTGATGGAAATATAAGGTATTTTATATGAATATAAAGTAACAACGTATTTTTTATTAAAAAAACTTACATTTTCCAAAACACATCCATATTTAATAAGAATGGCATTATTTTACCTATTTGTAAATATCTTTAATGTCTGGTTCAATAAAAAACATAACTGCTTCTGCATTCAATCATTTGTTATATATTGTTTTAGTTAAATAATATTAAAAAAAGCTAGTCTCATACACATATATAGTTAGAAAAGGGGGATATTTTAATAGCATTTTCAGATAATTACATGAAAACTACTACATCAAAACCCAAGTGGTAATATTTCTTTCAAAGATTATTAACAATGTATAATTTGAAGCCATGCCAAGAACTTTTATACTTATTACATTAAAATCCATTGCACTACCTTATAATTGAAATTTATCTTTTACCACACATGATTTTGTAATATCATTATTAGTGATTGGGAAAATATTGGTTTACTAAGTTATGCATATTTACCAAATGTTGACAAATTTGTTATTCCAATATCACTAAAATTATTGTTCATTTTATTAACAATAAAATCATTAATGTTACCAGCAATTCATCAGAAAAGTCTGTAACTCTTGGGAAGCCGTCATGATGAGAGATACAAATTTTTTAAAATTCTAAGTTATGCTTGAAAGCTTAAATTTTGCCTATTGAGAAAAAAAATACTGTCCAGAAAGTTTTCTCTAAAGTGACAGTCATTTTTATTATTTCCAAGACAATATCTGCAAATAAGCAAATCTAAATAAACACAGTTCATTCTTTCAAGTAAGAAAAGCTATGTCCCATGAAGAAAGTGGCTAGTTCAGTGGGCACATGGACAGTCCCGTAGTGCTCCGCTTGGACACAACCATTATCCTTCAATACACAGAAGGGCTTAAATGTGCTGCCTGTTTTTTCATGCAGAACATTTAAACGATGTATATTCAAGACTTGAAATTTAATAAAACTGGCTTTTAAAATTTTCTTCCTCTTTTATGGTGAATGTGACAGTGATGCATACAATGACTTCTAGTACAGTTTGGTGCCACTGTCTTGATTCAGTCAAAGGTGCCAGCAGTTTTATGTACCATTTCTTTTGTACCAATAGTGCAAATGTCAATAGAGTTAATTAATAAGAAAATCTTAAAATTATTAGGAAACTAGATTAAACTTATGTACCCTGACAGAGATGGGGCTCCCTTGAACTCCTTGGGCCATACTTTGGCAGAGTTACTAAAGTAGACAGAACATTATATTAGAATACAATCTAGTCTATTTATTAGCTCTTATGATTATGGTACAAAAAGTTTGTTTTTTTGGGCCTCAATTATTTACAACATAAGGGTAAGTAGAAATCTCTGGCTCTTAAATTCTGTTCTTCCTCATTGTCTTTTGTTTGAAAAAATATTGCCACCATATGGCAGGGCAGAGCAATTCTAAGTCTTGAAAATAGTCATTTGCTCACGGATCAAGCTGCAATTTGTGTCAAGTAAGGAACTAAGAATGTTAAATTTAAATATATTCTTACTGGTGTGCCATTTGAGGATAGCAAGCTTATTTCTTTATAATTGTTCTTTTAAATTGTGAAGCAATTCTCAGACTTTTTACTTTCATGTGATTATAATTTTATACTTTATATTTTTGTATTATTTTAATTTTTGTACAAGAATCTCAGGCCTGCTCTCAGTAGTCATAGCTACCATTTATTGAGCAACACATTAGGCACTATGCTGGCTACTTTATGGTCATTATCTTATTGAATATTCTAAAGTAATCAATAAAATACTCAATTCCACAATGTTCTCCCTAAAACTAATGAAAGTGAATCACTAATAATGGGAAGAATATGTCTTATGTTTTGAAACCGTAACACACAAACCTTTTAATGTACAATTCTAACACGCAAAAGGTGTTATTATGTTGCAGGAGTAGTTTTCTTATCCATCTTTTGTGACTTGAATCTTTAGAAATATTTGTGATACTTATACAAATATGTATGTAACAGATGCAAACATAAATGTACTTTGTGTAAGAAAACAGCAAGATTTTTGGTAAGATAAACAGTAGTAAGTGGATAGTTCAGGTAGATAAATGTCAAGATAGTGTTCATGAAAGGATCATTATGAACAAATTTGGAAGTAATTTATAAAACAGAAGTGTACTGCACTTCCAATGTATGCGCTTGTGTTTATTTCAGGGCATGATCTTTTTCTTAGTCCCTGAGGAAACTGACATCTGTATTTGATTTAATGAACTTCTGTTTGTTCATAACCCGTGCAAAAGAAAAGACCATTGCATCTATGAGCTTTTCAACTTTGTTTCCCAGAACTCAAAGCAGGCACTCTGGGAAAGAACTCGTAAGTTTCTACATGTTTTGAAAAACTGTGTCACTTGAAGTTTGCTCCCCTTTGAATCTACATTTACCTTTGGAATGCTGAAAATACAATTTTGTTATATTTTATTTTTATTATTTTAAGCAAAGATCACCATCTTAGCATAATCTTCTATAAAATATGTCATTCAATCCTGTTAAATTCTGCTCCTTCCCCCACTTTTTTTTTTTTTTTGGCCTGAATTCTTAATAGCAGTTTAGAAAGAACTTACTAACTACAGTGGTGTGTCAAGGAATCAAATAAGGTGTGATTAGATAAAAATCAATCTCAGGAACATACCTGCTATTGAGTTTTACCGTTCTACCTGTAAGGGATAGCTAATGCATTGTTAAAAACTCTTTAGCAGGAACGATTGAAAATGTAGTTTGGTGCTGATGCTAAACTTTAATAATTAAGGCTTCTTTCTGTGTTTTTTAAAAGTCTGACAATAATGGCTCAGTAATTACTAAACCAATGTTATCAATTCTAACAGATATCACATTTATTAAACAGAAAATGCTATGTTGCTCTTCATCAGTTAGAAATGTGTAATTGAAATATGAAAATGAAGTCTGTTGGAGTATGTGATTCATCATGAATTCTGCAAGCCCTACACTAACTCTCCTTTTGCTAATTAAACTGTCAAATTGAAATCTTATAATTAATGCAACCACATGCCTTACACTAGGTTTTTCCACCCTCATGTAAAGCTCAATTCAGCACAAACTTTGCAAGAGACTTCTCTAGGAAGAATGCATTTCTTTGCTCTTCTGACTTCCTAAACAGAAATCCTGGCCCACTTCTCCCCACCAGGGAATATTGTGTGGCACTGGATTTCTGTTCTCTGCATGATAAGTAGTGGAATGGGCTGATGAGTATGTCAGGGAGCTGGTAATCCTTGCTTTGAGTTTTTCCTGGTGAGTCAATAAAGAGGAAGTTAAGAGCTAGAATGAGGTCTTCTGTATTCCTTCTGGCACTGCATATTTCTATATCATGACTAGGCTTTTTTCTTTTTTAGCTAAAATTTAAAGACAGAGATTCTTTCCTGGTTAGAGCTTTGAGGACATGGGTTTTCACCTCTGTTCTGTGATGCTTGATGGCAGAAAGTGATTGACAGAAAGTTATTTTATACTCAGTGTACAAACTTTATAGACAAGTAATCCCACTCTGGCCAGAGTATACGTGCTGCATTTTGCTTTGGCAAAGGGGTATCTGGGAGATATCTTTCTTAATGAGAACTTATTTCTGCATATCTCTGTTAAATCACTTGGGTGGTAAAAAGATTTCATGTCTCGTGTTAACTCTGACTCCTTGGTAGTTGCTGCCTGGGCTGTTATCTTAAGAAGGATAGTGCATTTATTTCCAGTTTTGCTGGGCACAATAGTGCTGGTATTGATTAGTAATGTCTGATATGGTGTGACAATGGGTAAGGGCAGCAAAATGACTATTAATTCTATCTTTGGGAATATCAGGTCCTGATAGATGCCTTTGTCAAGTGCCTTTTTCTCATCTGTGATGACTCTAGTCTCTAAGGTTTCTTATCAGGTTCTATCTCTTGATAGAACTTGAGCTTGTCTTAAAACTTTCTAAGAAGCAGGCTCTGTATTTAGTTTTTGAATGTAATAATCACACAATTCTGATCATTTGGATTCTTCTTTTTCTCATTTTCTACAAAACAATATTTTACGTACTGATCTCAGCTTCCGCGTAGATGCAGTGCTCCTCATTCTTTGGTTCTGTTAGATCCATAAGCCTAATTATGTTTTAAAAATATCTACTTCTTAAATTTGGTCAATTAATATGTACAATTATACTCATTTTACTTATCTAAACATAGATTGCTAGTATTCCATTTATTGATATATCCAAGGCAGGCAGAAAGGATGGGGCAGTTTCTGGAGAGTCATGTAGCATCAAAGTTAATGGCAGCAGTTCACCTCAGTCCCTCTATATATCAATGACCATGTGTCTAGAAACTCTGCAATATGCTAGTGAGTGGGAATGAGTCAGTAAAAAGAGGATTTTTCTTCTTATATGACTTTTTTTTTAACTATCAGCCCCTATTCCCTTTGTAATTTCTTTACGATGAATGTTGTAAACATCATACCATTACTATTTACAAATGTACGTAACCTGCATGCCAGGTACAGTACCTCCATTCTTTATTATCTAGACAATATTCTTGAAGCCCTGTTATAAGGCCTAGAGAAAGGGCATGTCACTTCTAAGATTTCTGAGAATTATTAATAGGCATGCATTTTCATAGCTCTGGCTTCCTTGCATCTTCCTTCCATCCCCCCGCATTTCTCTGTCTGGTAGCTGTTTCTTTATCTCTGCCCTGGCTTCAACCCAAGGACAAAACTCAAACCCTCTCTTTAATTTACACATACACTCACATATGCACAGTCATACACATGCATAGTTTTTGTGTAGAGCATATGTTTCTAAAAGTTTGAAAAGGTGGAGTATTGGAGATCACAGCAGCATAAGCAATTTAAGATGAAATTACTCATAATTCCTAGGAGTCCTTGAGCCATTTATTTCACTGTGTTGCTCTGCCCTTCTATTTTTTTTCATTTCTAAGAGTAAATAATTTACCCCTGGGAGGGAAAATAAATCCACTGATTTTGTTATATAGAAACTGAAACCCAAAACTGAGTTTTTCTTCTCATGCGAAAAGATTTAGTAATGCATTTTGCTGTCCAGGCCTCTGCTGAACAATGGGTTTCCTACTCTGGGTTTCATCCTTTCTGTCCTTCACACAGTGTAGCGATGATACTTACCTAAACCTAGGCTTTCCTTTGAGGTTTTATATTTGTATTTATTAATGTGCACACATATATTTGTAAAACATATACAAATATATACAAGCTTCATGTGTGCATGTGGAGGTGTATGTTCTTTAGCCATTCCCATGCTGATTAACATGTAGTGTCACTATGAGCAACAACAACGTATGCATATCATACTGTGAGGTTTTCTTGTGGATGGATGCCTAGAAGAGTAGTTAAATTTTTGATAGATAATATTCTTCTAATTTTCAAATCAGATGTTTCAAATTGTAATTCAATAACCTAGTGTATGAAAATCTCCGTTTCACCACAGCATTGCCAACCATCAGTATTTTCAAATTAAAACATTTTTTGTTATCTGCAGGGGGAAAATAGTGTCATTGTTGAATTTATACTCACTCGACTACCAATGATGCTGAACATATTTTAATTCTTGTATTAGATATTTGTACTACTTCTTGAATTGCCTATTCAAATCCTTTGCTTATTTTTCTATGCTTTTTTCCTATTTTTCTTACTGTTTTGTGGGATCTTAGTTATGCGCTAAAATGTCAGCTGACTTTTATGCATTGAACATTGTGAATATATTCTTGAAAAATGTGATATCCTTTATATTGTTTCAAGTATATTTTACATCTCCAAAATTTTAGATTTTATTTAGATACGAGGAGAAATAGTCTATCATTAATTTTCTTGGATATTTCAGATATAACTTCAAAATCCCTTTTCAATTTCCACTACTTTATTCTAATTCTCTTATAGATTGGTTTTGTATGTGTGGGGCGTTAATCTTTATCAAATTTAGTTTTGTGAATGGTGTGAAGTAGGAATCTAACTTAATTTTTCTAAATGGTCAATTATCTGAACATCATTTATTAAAGAAACCAACACTTAAAGCTGATTTGAAATGTCACTTTTCCATGTATTGAATAACCATATAAATAAGAATTAATTTCTATACCTTATTCTGTAGCTTTTAAAATATTTTGATATTCTGTATCATTGGTACCTCTTATTAAATTTACTTTTCAATTAATTTCTGGCTGTTTTCCAATTCACTAGCATATATTCAGTGATTTTTCTTCTTGGGCATCGTGGCTGCTTTTCTCTGCCCATTCTCCACCACACAGTGATTACTCAAGTGCTAGATATGTTGACATGTATTGAATATTGCATTTTCTCCCCAAATTTCATGAAGAGCTGAAAATAAAAATTCATCATTTAAAAATTACAGTAAATCTTTCTACTTCTGAATAAATGTCATTTCTTTGGTATACATTTTCATTAAAAACATTTTAAATAAATAGTATTTTTGTGAGAAAACAGGAGGTGATATGCTCATGCAAGGACACTATGGTAGCTTGTATTTTTTCTTTCAATTTTTGTAAAATGAAAGTAAAGCACATATGTGCAAAAAGACAATTAATATGCAATCTTATCACATAAAGATTTTAATGCATATTATAAATGTTTTGATGCATAAATGTTCCTTTTTATATATGTTTGTACACATTTAACATTATTTTGCAAAAATGAGACTATAATGTACATATTGTTTACTAAGTTTTCACATAATATATTATTTACATTTTTGTAAAATTAACAATTTTTTTCAAACATCATATCAGTGTCCTTGTATCGTTATGTCACGATTGGTTTAACCAATTTCCTGTGTGGTGATTCGTAATTTGTTTTCATTTATTTTTAATACTATAAAAAACACTGTAATGAACAACTTTTTCACTAAGTTTTGTGTGCATTTATGATTATGTCCTTGATGAATTCATTAGCAGAATTGTTAGAGGAAACAGGTACATTTAAAAAATTGTTATACGTGGCCTTATTACCATCAAGAAACCCCAACTAAGGTGGAATTTATGTCTCTACACAGAATCACAATGTTCTTCCGTCCCTGTGTGTGCGTGGGGATAGACTTCATTTGACTAGCATCCCAAGCCAGTTTCTCAGACAGAGCACAGTGAGAGGATGCTGCAAACAGAACTGGAGACTGTGGGCATGTCTCCAGTTCACACTCTTCGAACTGTTCTGTCTTAGCATGGTAGTCTGTCCAATATATAAGTAGAGTGAATTAAAAATACTTGTTGGTTGGTGGCCAGTTTTGGATAATGTTAGATGGGAAGTGATTCTCAAAGGACAGATTATGAGAAGAAAAAAGAAATAATCATTTTCTCATGGGATTCAGGAAAATGCTAATACTCTCTGATAAGTGAAAATGCTACCCATGTGTAATTAATTATTGTCTATTTCTAGTCTATTCCAACTTATTCCAGCAAAATGATTCAGAATATAGCCAATGTAGTCAGAGACGGTGGGTTCCAGGCTTGGCTTTGCCATTAACTCTCTGCATCAACTTGAACAAATGATTTTTGCCTTTCTGAGTCTCAGTTTCTTTAGCATGCTGTCAGATTTAAGTGACGTAATTCATGTAAGCCCTTTGGATGATGCTCGGAAAATAACAAATGTTCAGTAACTGTTAATTAATCTTATTATTAACTAATGATGGAGTAGAAAAGCAGATTTTTCTGCTATCACAGATAGGAGCAATACCTCATATATGCTAATGGTTTTAAGTTTGACTGGACATTTTTCTTCTCCTAGTTCTCCTTGGCATCTGCTGACTAAACCAAGTAAGAGGAAAGAAGACAGAGAAATCAGCTATGACAGAATTATGATGCTCTCGGTTTCTATTTGAAAGGTAATCTGCTTATTTGGACAGACGAGTAGGCAATATTAGCTGGATGCAAAAGACTAGAAAAGAATGAAGCATTATTTATATACATTTGTATTAATTTGTACTATTTTATGTAAACATACCAATTTGAGTTAACCTTATATTGCTCAGCATTCCTTAGCCAAATGAAGCCACTTCTAAAACAAGTTATTGTCCATGAATTCGGATTGCTATTTTCAACTTTCTCCTGTCAGAATTTTGTCTCCTGTATTTCAAAATCACTTTTAGGAGCCCATTATTTATTTATTTATTTATTTTTGTGGTCAAGAGAGTCTTAGATTGATCCTAATTATCTCCAACTTTAATTTAAATCTCTTTCCTTTTTTTCCCCTCTTTATAGACAGAAAAAAAGCTTGACATTTTCATGGTCATATATATGTGAAGACAATAATTTAATATCTTAAGTCTCTTTTTAGTAGACTAAAAATCTTGATCCCTTTAACCTTTCCATTCAGTTGATTTGTGAAAGAATTGGCTAAAAGTGCTTTCAGACTTTATGTCTGTCTCTTTACTTGAACTTCCACCTCTTGAACTTAGCATCTTAGTTGAAAAGGATATGATTTTCTTTCTCTAGCCTACAATATGATTTAATTATTAATATTATAATATTTAAAAATAATGTAATGATTACAGACACCAACATAAATTCAGAGATATCTCTTTAATATTAATAAATGTTCTTTCATATAATACACATTTATTGTTTACCAAGTGCCAGGTTAGATGCTAAGGAAATGATGTTAATTATGACAGAAGTAGTCCCTACTGTCATGTAGTGGAGGGGGAAGGAGATTAAACAGAAACAAGAAAGATAAATAATATGACTTCAGATAGTGATAAGTGACCTAAAAAAATATATAGCAGGGTATGATGATAAAAATTAGAGGGAGGAAGTTCAGAGGCTAGTTTTAAAAGGGTGGTCAAATAACAAATGATATTTTATAGAGAGGAAAATTATTTTAAGGAAGTGGCCATGTGAAAATCTGGGAAGAGCATCTGAGGCAGAAGAAAGGAGTAAAGTGGTGTTCAGAGGTGCAAGTGCTTCACATGCTGCAGGGCAATGGGACTTACCCACTAGAGATGAGATAGGCCGTGGTGGCCACTGAGTTCAAATAGGTGACTGGGGCCAGGTCACATGGCATCTGGAAGGTGGTATTGAGTTTGGATTTTACTCCAACTATAATCAGAAGCCACTAGTTACATAAAAGCTGGACAGAGTCGTAGCACAATGTTATGTGAAATCCCCATGATGTGTGTGGAAATGGACCATTGGAGGAAATATGAATAGCAGAAGTAGGGAAACTTGTTGACAATTGTTTCTCTCATGCTCCATAAATACCTTTTCAATCAGTATGTCTTTTCTTCCCTCTATCACGGAGCACAGAGAGTCCAAAAGAACACACCTTTGAAATGCTGTATTGTTGCAGGTCTTGAATAAAAGTAATATAAAGAATCTCAACATAAAACATTCTCTTTAGTCAGGTATGCACCATATAAGTTTCAGGTCCAGGAAAGCTTAGCTTCAGAGATAAGCTTCAAAGTGGTTATAGAACTCATTCATTTTTGTTTGAGTAATAATTTCACTTATTTTGTGCCCAAAGAGGTTTGAAAACTACAATAGACATGGCGATTGAAATAAAATAATTACAATATATGGTCCAAATTTTTGATGAAAGAAGACATATGCCAAATAAATGCATGTGTTGATGATGTAATTTGCAATTTATTAAAATAAGATTGGTTTCAGTTTGATACTTCTGTTCTTTGCAGTATCAAAACCTAACTTAAAATTAGGTTCTTTCTTACGTAGAGGCAATGATTCTTAGGCCTATACCCAAATCTACTGTTCTTTAATCTCTTAGCTTTCCACTTCAAAAAAAGCAAAAAAAAAAAGCAACAGTTTAAATGCTTTTTAGTTGGCATAATTATTAGTATTTTAAGAGTATTAAATTCTATAATTTTTATTACAAATATGCTCACTATTTTATATACATCTAAATGAAATTATACCCTTGGATATCTTAGACATCTAACCTCACATATAATATTTTTCCCCTATGGTAAGACACATTCTGAGCTCAAAAATTGATTTACAAATGTGATTTTGGATTTCACGCTATTTGCAAAGATGGAAACTCACTGCATTGTATGCACTACATAGAGGAAACTTGAAGAACAGATAAAGAACTAAGTGGGATTCATTAGGAGCAATGAAGGATACTGTATACGCTTTTAGTAAGAAGTGGTTAATGTTTCCTTTGCTTTCACTTGAACCTGACTCATCTGCTGCTTGATATTTACTGAGACTAGAGTTTTGTTTTTTTTTTTAACCTTTTGAGCAAGTTGGCTCTGTGTGCAATTATGCCCTAAAATGGAGACCTTAAGCTGTATTTGAGGGGTAAAAATAATCACAACAGAACAAAAGTGATTCACCTCTCACTTTGCCAGAGAAAAGCAGATGAAAAGAACAAGAGAGTGAAAACATATTTTGACCACTGAGAGACAGGCTTGTTGGAGGCAATGCATTTAGTCTTAAGATGTTATTATACCCCTTTGCTTCTTCACAAAAAAAACATCGATCTTGTTAGCATGTATCCAGGAAACTGCCTAAGTATTTTACTTTGATAATTTACTTAACTTGTCATCTCTTTAAAAAAAGGAAGTCTATTTTTTCTCACTTTAGCCATTGGTAGAAGTGACTTCACCATCCTGAATTATGGAAGTTTGTTCCTGGCAATGTAGTATCCAGATTCTACAAGGCTTTCGCCTCCCTGGACAGAAGATGTTGTTGCTGAGTAGGCACTACTATACATATTACTGCAATTATACTGGGTTAAATGGCAGTGTAAACACATAATAAGTTTACTTGGCTGAGGAGCCAAGTGCAACTTAGAGAGAACTATGATTTCCCAAAGGGCTAACAAAGCAGAGGAAGCATTTGAATGGTGGAAACAGAAGTGAGGAGTGTTTTATTCCATAATACTTGGATAGTTATAACTCACTGATAAATAAGAACATTATGATTTATACTCTTCATCAAGGTGCTACTATTCATTTTGATTTTGATTTAAGTTATTCTTCCATTTGTCAGTAAATGGGAGACCAACTTCTTATTACCATAACTATTAACAATAACTTTTCATGTGTCTATTGGCCATCTGTATGCCCTCTTTGGAGAAATGTGTATTCAGGTCCTCTGTACATTTTTTTAAATTGGATCATTTGTGTTTCTGATGTTGAGTTGTATGAGTTTTTTATACATTTTGGATATTAATCCCATATCAAATGTATCATTGACAAATATCTTCTCGCATTCAGTAGGTTTTAAATTTTGTTTAATGGTTTCTTTTGCTGTGCAAAACCCTTTTTAGTTTGATGTAGTCCCATTTGTTAATATTTTCTTTTGTTTTCCTTGCCCAAGGACATATATCAGAAAAAATATCACTAAGAGCAATATCAGAGCTTTTACTGCCTATATTTTCTTCAAATTCTATGATTTTGGGTCTTATATTTAAGTCTTTAATCCATATTGAGTTTATTCTTATATATGGTATAAGAAGGTGGTCCAGTTTCATTTTTCTGCATGTATCTGTTAAGTCTTCCCAACACCATTTATTGAATAGATTGTCTTTTCAATCGATTGTATATTCTTGCTTTTTTGGTCATAGATTAAATAACCACATAGGTATGGATTTATTTCTGGGCTCTCTGTTCTGTTCCATTGATTTATGCATCTGTTTTTATAAAAGCACCAAGCTGTTTTGATTACTATAGTCTTATAGTAGAGTGTGAAATCAAGTAAATGATAACTTTATTCTTCTTTCTCAAGATTGCTATGGCTGGGAGTTCCCTGATGGTGTAGTGGCTTAAGGCTTCGGCATTGGCGCTGTCGGCGCTGTGGCCTGGGTTCGATTCCCAGTCGGGAGTTACCCACATACCAAAAAGCAATAAATAAATAAATAAATAAATATTAAAAAAAAAATAAAAAAAAGATTGCTATGGCTATTTGGGGTCTTTTGTGATTTCATATGAATTTTAATACTATTGTTAAGTACCTATCAATAGATTGAATAAAGAAGATATGGTACATGTATACAATGGAATATTACTTGGCCATAAAAAGAATGAAATCTTACCATTTATGACAACATAAATGGACCTAGGAGGAATTATGCTAAGTGAAATAAATTAGACAGGAAAATATCATATAATCTCACTTATATGTGGAATCCAAGAACAAAATAAATGAACAAACTAAACAGAAACAGATTTATAGATACAGAGAACATATTGATGGTTTCCAGAGGTGAGATGGTTTGGGGGTTGGGTAAAACTGGTAAAAGGATTAAATAAAAATTAATAGTTACAAAATTGTCATGGAGATGTAAAGTACAGCATAGGAAATGTAGTCAATAATATTGTAATAACTAAGCATAGTGCCAGATGGGTACTAGGCTAATGGGTGATCACGTCATAATTATATAAATGTTTAACCACCAAGCTGTTCACTTGAAACTAATATAAAATAATATTGACTGTCAACTTAAGGATTTTTAATTGAAAGATTTAAAAATAATAAATAAAATAAAATAAATACAAAAAGTAAAGGAAGTGCAAAAAAACTAATCAACATCCCATTGTAGGCTTCACATCATTTTTTTATCTTTTTATAATAATCACAGTGCAAGCACACACTGAATAATTTTCATAAACCACTGTTGGTTACTCCCCAATGATATCAACTATAGTTACATTCCCTTTGGGGTATTTCAGAAACTAAGTTGTGTACACACACCTTGCCTCCCACCCCTATGGAATAAGCAATGTGCTTAGTGCACAAAACTCCTCAATGCCAATTGCTAATACCAAAGTGTCCAATAAAATATTGATGTACAGTATGGTATCAAGTAGATACCAAACCTTTATCCAATGTGTACTTTATCTAAATAACTTCTCCCCAAAGAATTGTTCGGAATAATATTTCAAGTAGGAGACTTATTTTTCATTGTTGGGTTGCTAGATTCAGGAGCTATGGTGAAAAGGCTCTGGAAAAAAGCCAGAGATGAGATTTTTAACTTTGATTTCTGGCAGTAGTTAACCATGGGGAAATGTTTTCAGTTTATATGGTCTTATGTCTCTATTATCTTTTTCATGGTTTAGGAGAAATGCAGATCTTATTTCTTTAATGTTAACTACATCAATTCGATTATCATGATCTGAAATCAATGTCTTTTACTTCAATGAAAACCTGCTGTTTTATAGGAAAGTATTTCTTTATTAGAATGTATACTAAGTTTATATATTATGCTCTAAAAACTTGAAAAATCGGGTTGTGATGGAAGGTTATTTTGCCATGTATTTTGATAAACTTTCTCCACATGTCTGTTTTATTAGGAAGATTCTAAGAAAAAATGCTTAATATCTTCTCTTAAAAAGTTTTTTCATGCTAATAAAAAACTTTTACTTTCTTCAAAAATTCATGCTTTTACACAATTAGCACTTTCAGAATAATCTTTTTTTTTTTTCATTTTCTGTACGTCAAAACACCATACGAGGTGTGCTTTTGCAGGAAAAGAAAATAAGGGGAGGGAAACAAAAAGACAATAATTTCCTCTTTCAGCACATTCTCTTTTTACTTAAACATTTGTGGAAGTGAGAATGTGTCTGTGTTTGGAGCATCAAGCTTCAGTCATTATGGCTCCATGCTGTTAGAACCTGCTCTAAAACCTGCTCTCTGTGTAGCAGCTCAGATGGAAAGACCAAAAGTGTGTGATTCTGCTGGCTCAGCTGCAGGACGGCAGCACTCAACACCGCACACTATGGAAGGCTTCAAACTGAGTTATAATGCCAACCTCAGGGGTCACCAGGCTCCCAAAGACCCATGGCTACGATTTTATTTGAAAAATTTAAATAATATCTTCGATGTCACAAAATGTCGCCTCTCTACCTCTTTCCCTCTTTCTCTCTTATTTTCTTACAAACACACATACACTTTACTTTTCTTATGAAGGATTATCTTCTAGAAAGAGATTAGGAAATTGTTCAAGACACATTTTAGCATACTATGGACAGCAACTTGGACTTATATTAAAGAATACTCACTCTGCTGATTCTGTAATCTATGGGTCAGACCAAGATCAGTAACACAGACATCTCTGGCTATGTGCTTACAAACAAATTTCATTCAGCCAGAGTTCTCTTTCCCTAACATTTAATAGGCAAATTTTCTTTTCCCCAAGTAAATATGTTTGACACTTTAATGTAGGGGGTTAGTTGTTTTTGTTCCATCAGGTCATTGCAGGGCATTTTTGGCTAACCTAAGGCTGACTCCATAAGTGTCAGTATGTTGACAGCCTAAAGATCTCCGTGAGCTCAGCCCTGACTGCATCCGCATGCGTGTTTAATAATACTCATAAATATAACTTATCTTAGAAGAGAACTCCTGATTCACCACTCTCACAACTCAGTTAAACAGTTTTATTTATTCTATCCTATCTTGGCACATGGCACCACTGTTTGCCATCTTTGATTCTTGCCTTTTCCTTAGCACTCACATATACTACATCAGTACATCCTTTTGATTGTATTTACAAAGGGGATTTAAATATGATGACCTCTCTTCATTTCCATTACCACCACCCTCATTCAAGCCTCTGTCACCTTTCTCCTGGACAAACAGAAGCTTTCTAACAAGTATCTCTGTTGTTTTTCTTGCAGTTCTCTTATTTAACTTTCTCCAGAGACAAATCAGGACATTTCCTGTGCAATGACCTGTCATTACCCCGAAGATAAAACCAACTCCTCCCCATAGCTTTCCAAGTCCTGCATCATTTAGCTCTCATGTCCTTCCTACTCAGGTTTCTCTGACACTAAATTCATTTCAGTGTTTGACAGCCTTGCCTTCTTTTCCTTGAGTGAGTGCTCCTTCCCAGCTCTTCATTGGCTGGCTCCTTCTCTTCATTTGTGAATTATTTTAAAAGCCACTCCTTAGAGAGTATTTCATGTCCACCAATTTTAAAGTCCCATCCAAGGGGCTCCATCCAAACCCCTTCTCCCAATGTCAATCTCTAGCACTTCACTCTGCTTTCTTTCCTATATAACCCTCATATAATTGCTTACATATTGTTGACCTGCCCCCAATGATGTAAGCTACATAGGAATAGACTTTGCCTTTTCTTCAATGAATGTGCAATGCCAATAATAGTGCCTGGCACAAAGTAGATGCTCAATAAATATTTGTTGAATTAATCCTGCTTTAATTAATAAAGTTTCATATTTTGGGATGTAAAAATGAAATTCATAAAAGCATTATTTTCTTACACTTTTGAAGAAAACCTACTAAACTGATAACAAATATAATACTTAATAAAAACAAGCATAATAATTCCTCTCTGTGTAAGTATAGTATTACTTGCCTCAAAATGCAGGTAAAATAGAAAAACTCATCATTTAAATCACTCATTTAATTCTGGAATTTAGCAGTGAACAATTATTTTCCAGTTTTAAAGAACTTAGTTGCTGTACAGGCTTATTAAGCTTCAAGTATCCAAGAGTTAAGCCAATAATTTAAAAAATCTCAACAAAAATCAAACCAAGTATGTGAACCCAAAGTGCATTAATCGTATTAGTAGAGCTAATATTCCTTGAATTCTTTCCTTATCAAATGTTTAATATCTATCATTTTACTTGAATTTCACAAGAATGCTGTGAGTTTTACATTATTTTCATTTTGCAAATGAGAATGCTGAGGCTCATTGAGAGTAGGTGATCTATCAAAGGTGCCACTGTTCATAAGTAGTAAAAGTTTGAAAAAATTGAAACTCAATATGTTTTTAAAAAACTTTGAGCTCTTCATCTGATCTATCCCTTTGATGTTTTATTTTTTCCTGCACGTTTTTATGATACGGTAAACTTGCTCATACAATAAAACCTCAACACGGATTCTTAAAAACAGTATTAACATGGCTTAGGTTTGCACTTAAAACATGGAAACAAACTTTGGCCACGTATCCGAATCCACTCCTACCTCATTCCTAGCTGTGGTTTGTTCCTCTTATCTTGGAGGCTTGGATTTTGATCAAACTAGATGATAGGAAAAAAATATATCTTTCAATAACTGGTCAGAAATAATAAATGTCCAGAGCTGGCATGGGACACTGTGGAGGAACCACCATAAATTTCATGCCGAATCAGCTTAAGAAGGCAAGCTGAAGCCAAAGAATCACAGCTGTCATTTGGCTGTGGGAAAGAGTTCAGAGGTCCCTTCTAATGTTCATTCCCATGAACTTGAGGTTCTCAAAGGGGCACTCCGGGAGGTGACACTTTATTTTCTGTAGTAATGTGACCCAGAACATGACAGATGGCTAGTAGTTAATCAACAGGTTATGATAAAAGTCCAAACCTGATTTATTTCTTTTGCCCAAGATTGGCCATATTTTTACGTATTCAGCTTAACAGATCTAACAGAAGCCAGTCCAAACTATCAGATTGACATTTCCCACTTACATTTTAGTCTCTAGAAAATTCACAGAAATTATGAAACATAATTAGATATTTCAAGTTTCCTAATAGGAGTGACCCCTATCCACAAATGTAATTTTTATTTATGTGGTATAAAATTTTTTATAAGATTTGAAAAATTAATTTAGGAGAAATGTCTTTTGTCCTGGGAGGATATGACTTAATCTAAATAAGGAATATTTAAGATGGTCATGAGAATGGAACTGTGCCACGTGCAGGGATCTGGTATTTCTGTCAAGATCTTTTCTAGAACATCTCCATGTTCTAGAAATACTTGATTAGTTTAGGAATGCCATGATTGGCAATTTGTGATGCAACCATTGTGGTTTTGTGAAGTTTGATGATAATGAAAGTAGTAATGATGATAATAAAAATAAAACAATAACTAATAAGTACTGAGTCTTAATGTATGACAAATACTGTTCTGAATGCTTTGCCTTTATTAATAAAAAATTCTTATAACAATCCTTTAGCATAGGAAATAGTCTTATCTCCATTTCATAGGCGGTAAATTGAGGCACGGGGGGGTTAAGTAATTTGCTCAAGGCCAAAAAGCTAAGTTTGTGATTATAAATGTCATTTGGTGATAATTATGATAAAGGAAATGGGTTTTGCTATTATTCCACCAGGAAAAAACTTGTGAGAGGACACAGCTAATAGAGAAAGTTAAGAATGCTAGTTTTGCCGCTAGATTTGCTGAGTAGTTGATGTTCTTTAGGCCAGGAGACATAGTTGACAGAAAATTTTAAAATTGTAACAAAGACTTTTTCACATTTTTGTTAAGTCCTTCAGGTCTTGATATAGTGTATCAAAAGTACAAACATGCCCCTGATTTACATCCTGTTCTGTGGCTCATCTTGACATTTGATTTATTATTTTTTAATAATAATACCAGTGGATCTAGTAGAAACAAGAATTTGTTGATTTGGGGAGGAATAAAACAGAGAAAAGTGCCAAATTTTCCAGAGCAATGGTTGACTTAATTCAACGGTTGTCTTTCTATCAGCATACTTTTTTTGGTACTATCTCAGAATCGGAGTACCAGGAAAATGTTGACTTTTTGAATGCTAAATGGAAGAACATGTAGCAGCAGAAATTAGAGTAGAGGTTCTGGCAAATGGTTTGAAAATCTAATACAGTGTCAAATGAAAACAAACTTCGTGGTCTTTAAATTAGAACAATAGTGAGAAAATCAGGAGCAGCTGTGGCACTTCAGGAAGAAGAAAAATACTTAGTTGTAGTATGCAGAGTTGATGGCTGAACTGTAAAAAAATTGTCATTGGGTTTTATTACATGCTAGCTAATGAATGGTGATGAATCTTGTTTTTTTGTGCATTTTGAACATATTTCAAGATCAACATGCCGACTGACTACTTTGGATACACATCTGTGCTAACCTTGGCTTATGAAATAGTTCCTCTCCTATTCCGTAAAACTCAGTGTAGGAGAGACTCTCTTCTCTTCTAGCCAATCACTGGGTTGATTTGTATGCTGGCTCTTTTCATTATTATTTAATTTCTCCATTATATAAAACTTCTCATTTTCCCACATAATCATTAGTAATGCCTGCAGTAACTCAGCATTGTGGGACAAAAATATTAAAGTGAAGAAAACTTCTATACTCCATGACTGGATCATTATTTTAAAGTTTAAATAAATGCTGGCCACATTGTTCCAACAGCTCCTGGTGAAAATGATTTCTCTCTGTTTCTCCAAAGCTAAGAAGTTCCTCTCTGTATTTTATTTGTATGTTTATTTATATTCTTATATTTATGTCTCTTTCTAAACAGGCCTTGGAACATCAAATAGTCAATTGGTATTTTGGGCAAGTGTTTATTGAGAATGTCATGGGGCTGTTTTTACCGTATTTCTGTACGCACATTGTATATACGGTTGGGAGTATGTGTGGCTTTCTAATTTCAAAAACCACTTATGGAGGTGTGGGCACCATGGTTAGGGTTTTGGGATCTAGATGAGTAGATAGTCACCCAAAAATAATCAGTTAGGTACTTTTTCTCTGGTGGCCAGGCTGTATACACGTTTATGGTAGAGATGACATGACTACATTTATTAAGATCCAGAAAGCTTTTATTTTCCTGGACTTTTCCAGCAAAACCACAATGACAGCTTAGAAGGAGACAGCCCCCTTGCCCTCACCTCAGCTGCCTTTTTACTCACCACGGTCTATGGAGACCCTTGATCCCTTCTGCTCATTAAGAAGAAGGTATAATTGTTCTTGTTTACTTATCTTTTGAAAAAGCATTAAAGAACTTTTCTAAACTAAACAAGCCCAAAGGCTACTCTATTAATATAAATGCCTCAAAAACATTCTGGAACCTCTTGGTAAAACAGGTTAAACCAGAACTATATTAGGTGCGGAAACTGATATTCTGATATAGAAAATGTAACATTTCAATATTTGGAGGTCAGTGCATAATTAAGGGTTAAAGGAAAGAGGGGAAGAGTCACCAAAGTCAAGCAGAAGTCAACAAGAAACGGTTTAGGCAGTAATGGTCAAGCAGTTCCTTTTCCTTTCAACTTGTAAGTACATTAAAACTTCAAATGGACAAAAAGCACTTTTACATTCCTTTGCCCCCTGGGCTTTTGAGGTTGAAAACTTTTAAATCTTTACAAGTCACAAACTGCATTCAACTGTATCAGTTGGTCTCTGAAATAGGCTGGCAATTTATTTAATTATGACAATTCTGCATTTATGAAGATAAATCTCTTTCATTTTCATAATTGGTAAAGATTTTAAAATAGAAGCCAAGATCAATGATTGACAAATATGGCACATGAGAGAAAATAGCATGTACATATAGGCTAGAAATAATTTCCTTGACATAATTAGTACTAATAAAATAAAACTGGGAAATTAAGGAAATCACCAAGAAAAAATAAACCAATAGTGAAAAATGTAGCAATAACTATGATGGTGTTAATAATTAAAAACCTATTAATAAGTCCATGCCAATCAGGACTTTGTGATAGTTGGGTGGAGACTAGATGTTCTCTATTTTACTTTGTAAGAGGCAGTGGGAACTCACAGTATTTACAAATTTTGGAGGTGGATACAATGTTCATATTGACTAGAAATAAAGAGTTTCCAAGCATATTTATGCTTTTAGTAACATCTGTTAACATAAAAAGCATTTGATGACATTAATTATAACAGTACTATCCATTTGTTCAAAAAATTCACTAAGGAAGCTGAGTAGGTATTTGTTAAAATGAGAGACGTGCGTTCAGATTTAGATTTTACTGCATGAGTAATCATGTAGTTGCTAGGGAAAGATTAGGTGTTCATTAAAAATAATTTTGATAATTCTGTTGGAAAAGTACTTAATAATACAAAAGCTGTGCATTTTAGATAAAAAACTATTTGAAATGCAAATGCTATAACAAACAGAAGGACCTATACTTATGAAGTATGACAAAACTCATCCTAGAGAAATTGCTACATACCTCATTGCTGAATATCACTATGGTCACCTTCAAAGTACTCCCCTTGGGAAGCTATGCACCAACTCCAGTCTACCCTTCAAAGCAATTTTGGAACTCTTTTTCTGAAATGGCCAATAGAGCTGTCATCCTATTACCCTTGATGTCCTGAGTATTACGAAAATGTCTTCCTTTCAATAATTCCTTTATCTTTGGGTAAAAAAAAATGTCATTGGGGGCCAGATCAGGTGAGTAGGGAGGGTGTTCCAATACAGGTATTTGTGTACTGGCTAAAAACTCCCTCACAGACAGTGCCCTGTGAGCTGATGCATTGTCGTGATGCAACAGCCATGAGTTATTGGCAAAGAGTTCAGGTCCTTTTTGTCTAACTTTTTCATGTAGCATTTTCAGCACTTCCAAATAGTAAACTTGGTTGACTGTTTGTTCAGTTGGTACAAGTTCATAATGAACAACCCCTCTGATATCAAAAATGGTTAGCAACATCTTTTTGACTCTTGATTTGGAATGACGAAACATTTTTGGTTGTGGAGAATTGGCTGACTTCCATTGTGAACTTTGATGCTTTGTTTCAGGTACACCCATGTTTCATCACCAGTGGTAACATGACCCAAAACATCATCTTGCCTCTCCAAAACATCTTGGGATACTTTAACTCTTTGGCTCCTCTGGGATCATTTTTTCACATACCTTTCTCATGCCAAGATTTTCAGTTAAGATTTTCCTAACTGCTTCTTAATTGATGTTTACTTGATCTGCTATGCTTCTCATAGTCAGGTGATGATTGTGATGCACAATTTGATGAATTTTTGCAAAGCTTTCTTCAAGTTCTGCTTGTTATTGGCTGCCCTGACCTCTCATCATCAGTGATGCTTTCTCTCTGCTCAGAAAAACATTTAATCCATTTGTACACTGCTGTTTTCTTCATGGCATTATCCCTATAAACTTGGACTAACATGTCCCTGATTTCACTTCCACTCTTGACAAGTTTAACAAGAAATTTAATGTTTGTTTGTTGCTCTAATTCAAGTTCTGATATTCTCATGACAACACACAAAAACATGCAACAACAATAATGAACACCACTCAGCAAAGACACTGCCACACATTGATACAAACACAGCTGTGAGACACAGATATACCAAGGTTATGAAACCTTACTGAGTTCTTTGTACACTGCTGCCAACGTAAGCATGCAGTGGCAAGTTCAAGAACTTAATTGTTCGACCTCGTATGTTAGGTAATGCCTTTACAATGTTTATCCTACTATTTCATATTTAATTAATTCCTTTATTGCTTATATTATAAAATCTTCCCTTGATTTAAAAGAATGTAACTTAATTTTAGAAAAATTGAAAAATAAAGAAGAGGACAGATAGAATAATTTAAAAATTACCCATTCCTTCACAGGAATAGTCACTTGTGAAAGTTTTAGTGTTCTACTCTCTTCTATATATAGAGGTGTGTGTTGTGTATATATACATATATGTCCATATATATATGTGTGTGTGTGTGTGTGTGTGTGTGTGTGTATATACACACACACATACACATATATATTGTTATATCAACAATGGCTGAATTTTTTATGGATAGCCGTCCTGTGTCTATATATATGCATCTTATGTTTTTATATTCTCAGACATATCTTACATTTTCTTGTCTTAATAAATAACATCTAGTAAGAACAGTTAAAAAATAATACTTTGCACACATGGAAGAACATCTATTCCTTTTAGGTGGAATGTAGCACTGCTGCAGACAGGTCAAGGTGGCCAATTAGAAATTAGGCTTCAGTAACCCAACCACATAAATCAGCACCCAATAAAACTGAGTAGTTGAAAAGTTTATAATTTTAGGTCAACCAGCCTAAATTCCAGTTTATTGTGTGAGATTCTTTTGTCATCCTTGGACAGTATTAATAGGGTGTTTCTTCTTTCTGTGGTGTATAGTGCCATTTACATTTTTGACTCTGTGATCATAGAAGATTCTGGATTATAATGAGAATGGGCTGCAGTGGAGCTAAGAACAAACAAGTGTAAACTTGATTTTATACAGTAACAAAGGTCCTGCTAGTAGGTATAGTCAGTGTAGTAATTATAGCTCTTACTTTTGACCCAGTTACTATTTTTCACATTTGTCCTTTTAAAATTTTTTTGGCATAAATCATTGCCTGGGAAAATGAGTTTCCTATCATTCAGATATTATAGTGCTACTTCTTCATAACTGATGACAAAAATGTGCCCAGAGAGTTTTTGAGTATTCACTGTATATGTGTATATATATAGGGATCTGAAAGAAACTCAAGAATATGTCTATGAGGTGGGGCAAGAAGGCTACACTCACATAATAAATGAAGCTTGAAAATGAGGTTAAGAACACAAAGTCTGATGCAGTTCCAGGGACACTTCATACTATGAGTCAGGGATATAGGCTGTTATAACGGTGCCTTTATGGTCTTAACATGTGGCCTTCAAGGTTGTCACAGAAAAAGCAGAGACCAAAGAGGCACACAGCTTTTATTTCAGCTGTAGCAGTCCACCAGTGGCACATGTCCATTCTTGACTCCTGGTCCATTTGCCAAACTAGTCACATAGCTTCAACCTAATTGCAAGACAAGTTAGGAAAATTTGCAGGGTGTATCAGTTCAACAGAAGCAGAATGAGTTGAAGAGATACACATTAAGAGATTTTTCACAAGGAATTGGTTTGCACAATTTTTGCGAGTGGATGGGCAAGTCTGAAATCAGGAGTGGGCCACCAGGAAGGGCAAAGCGTGAGCAAGCTGGGACTCACGGGCAGACTGAAAAGCTGTTACCCACAGGAGAACTTTCCTTTCTGTCTTAGGGAAGCCTCAGCTCTGCTTTCAAGGCCTTTCAACTGACTGACTCAGGTTCACCCAAAATATAAGTAAGGATAATTTCCCTTACTTAAAATCAACTGATTATGGCCTTTTAACTACTTCTGCGAACTCCCTTCACAGCAACACTTACGAATAGCTTAGTGTTTGATTGAATTACTTAGCTAGCCAAGTTGACACATGAAAAAGAAAAGAAAAACATGGCAAAGGAGCATGTGGAATAATAGGTGAGCTTTATTGGTCACTGCTAGAATATGAGATCATGATACTAGGTCTCTTGAGGTATTACTCATTAACTACTACAACAACAAAAGAGATGTGAAAGAAATAATCAGATTAATGGCCCTGTGAGTTGATGTGTGAGAAGTAAGAGAACCACCATTTAATTATATAATATGGACATTTCATCATCTAGATTAAATTAATAGATTACTAAAGATATTTAATCTAGAAAAATTTTATCCAGTTCTTAGAAACTTGCAAGAACTGGCAAACACCTCATCATACTAATTTATTCTAGCAGAGGTGGTTTTGATATTTTAAGTTTGAGATTAACTACATTTTAATGCATGTTGTCCTTTGCTTTTTCATTTCAACTATTTTGCTATGCTATTATTGTTGTTATTGCCTAAGCATCACATGCATATTTTTAAAATTCTTATTAGTTGTCCAAACTGTACTGTGTCCTTAATGCTACAGAATTTAGATTTTACTTGAAGTTTACATGATATTTCATAATTATTTTCCTTCCTTTTCTTATGCCTCTTGGCATTGCCTTTATAATACTCCTTTGGTTGTCATTAGCAGCCCACTGATCTGCATCATCTTCTCACAGTGGCAATGGGCAGGGCAGATAGCTTTAATTTAGTAACTTGCATTACTGCCAGTCAGGGTCCTCCCCTTTGCCCAAGTCACAGCTTCCATCACTGTTGTCAGTATGACCTGGTAATGCCCGATGGTGTTTCACCTGCCTGCCTGTGCTCTGAAAATAATATTTGCCAAGAGTTGGCCGGACACTGAAGTGGACGGAATCAAGCAAGTCTTCCATCTGCTGCCTGCATTTGCTGCTGTCTGTGTCTTACCTGAGCAGAAAAAGAGACTTGCTTCCACAGGCATCAGTTCTACCAGGTAAGGAGCCAAAAGCAAACCCTTTCTGGCTAAGTTGTGCTAAACCTTTCTCTGTTGGAAACTGCTCTTTGCCAATTAGGCAATAAGTCAGAACTAAAAGCTGCAGGAGACAGACAAAGTGATGCAGAATTAATGAACTGCTTTGTGCCAAGGGACAAAAATAATACTTGGGTAGTAAACATTTTAGTTTTAAGGTCAAAGTTATTCTACCTTGGGGCCATTATTAGATTAGCAAGTGATTTATCAGTCACAGACAGTTGTTTTAGGGGGTCCTAAAGTGAAGTGATTGTGTTCACTAAGCCAAAGTGCATACTTTTCCTTTATTATCTACTGGGTCAAGATCTCACCTTATTGTAATGTACCTGCATATGGATTGTCATTGCAAAATATCATTAAGATATGGTCTATTGAGTAAGCAGTATGCATTTTATAATTTGTCTAAACACCTCTTTACTTGCCAACTCTGGTGATAATTGCCAAATGTCTATATCAAGAAAAACATTCAATTCAGAAATATTAATTTCTTCTATTATTTATGATACACATGTGCTAGTTTTCCCTAAATATAGACATTTGGTAATTATCATTGGGACTTTGATACAATTCCAAAGTAGATACCAATAAAACAGAAATATAATATTTTTTGGTAAAAATGTAAATGCTGAAAAATACTCATTATCTTTTTGTAGAGTACAGTTCTTAGTTTCCTATTCATATTTCATGTAATAATTTTGGATTAGCCATCTGGTTTGTTGAGGGTTGAAAATCTGTTTAACACCAACGCAGAATTTTTGTTAAAAAATAAAACAAGTCACACAGAAATCACAAATGGTTTTCAGGTATTTCACAATGCTAATAATGAATAACTTTTAGAGGATGGCATGTAAATTTTCACTTTTATCTTTAACACTATCCTTTAAAAAATTTATTTTTGTTGTCTGTGCAATTTAGATTCACCTGGAATATGCTTTTGAAACCTATTTTTCAGGGATATCTCAATGTAAATGGTTGAAATATAGCAATTCTTACAAAAAATTTATGGTGGACCACCTGCATTATTTTAAGTACCACTCTTTTCCTTGTTCAAATGGTTAGCTCAGTGGATTAAGTAGCACATTTCCTCAATGACGCCAAGTCTATATCCCTGAGACTGAATTACCTCCTCTCTACCCTATGTCTGTGAATAAATTCTAACGTTACAATACTCATCCTTGGTGGATGTGGTTCATTTACCCTGAGAGACTGAGAAGTGGAATATGGATTTTTCAATACAAATACTTTGTTTCATGAGTATAAAAAAATGTGTGCTACATAAAAAGTGAGTCTCTAGTGTTATTCTTATATTGGGTAGGCAACATTCTCACTATAGAGTCCCCTTCCATATATGGCAGAAAATAAGCCACTATCTATGTTTGTCTGTAACTCTATCCGAAATCATTGACACACACAGAGAAAAAGTATATTACCATGTGTCTTGATGAATTATTTTTGTAGTCATGGATTGTACCCAAGGTTTCAGAACACCTGGATAACGCATTCTATCTATTCAAATATTAAGCAGGGTGAATGTGGGTTGACATATCTCTGATATTGGACTCTGACAGCTAAACTTTGCCTCCCACAGCTCATCCGAATATGATATTAGAAAATATTCTCGGGAGGGAAAGAATATTCACCCCCATTTATCACAGATGTGGGATTCTATTAAGTACTCCTTTATTTTCTTTATAGCAGTTTTATTTATAATTGACCTAAAGTGGAAACAGCCAACATATCTTACAATAGGTGAATAGGTAAACTGTGATACAATCATGCAGTGGAATATTATTCACAGATACAAAGAAATGAGCTACCAAGCCAACAAAAGACACAGAAGAACGTTACATGTGTATTGCTAAGTGAAGGAAAGCCAATTTGAAACGGCTGTATACTAATCTAATAAGTACTCTTTTAAATAGCACCCGTTAAAAATGCAGCTTTGGGCAGAAACCATGGGATTGGAGAAGGGTCTTCTCTGCTTCTATTAGAACTGGGTCCACAGTTGAGCAAGATAAGCACATCTTAAGTACCCAGAGAAACAACTGGCTTTTTGTAAGGTTTTGAAATAATGCCTGATTTGATTTTGATAGGGAGAAGAATGATCAGTTTTTCTACGTATCTATGTATCATCTAATACCTAAAAAGGTCAGGGAACTGCTTTTTCCCTTACAGAAATACCTTAAGTTGTAAGGGTCCAAGTTAAAAAAATATATACATATGTATGTACGTATGAGTGCTGTCTGAAAAAAATCCAGCCATAAATGCCTCTATCTTTCATATTACATTGCTGGATACTTTCTAGACAGCCTTTGTATGTAGGTATGCACTGAAGGCGATTCAGACTATGTACCTGTCAGTTTTCTGAATTCTTTTCTTTATTTTCTCCTTAAACTTTTTAAATTTGGCTAAGGTGGAAAATTGTGAAAGAATATCAATGAATTAAAAGGCTAATAAAAAGATATATGTGCAGACTAAGCATTCCTACCCAAAGCTCTGCACAGGTACTGAAGTGAGCAATTAACATTAAATTAGTCCCTCTTTTTAGATAAAGACACATCAAGTTTTCTAAGGCACATTAAAGGCACACAGTCCAATGTAGCAGGGAAATATGGAACAGCCTGGGTCATATAAAAAAGGAATCTTCCTCCCAAAGACCTATAGGGTGTTCATATTTTAATCTCTTTTCACAATGAAAATTATTCTTGTTTCCATTGCTTTTATTGGTGGGTATTTCCTGTCACTAATTGATTAGGGATATGAAGATAAAAGTAGTTATGAATGATACGGTAATACTCATGAAATCTCAGGTAGTACTTAAATACTTGGCAATGGATCTAAAATGAATTCTGTCCTCTATTCCTGTCTATTTTTCCCCCAGGGATTTGATGTGAATAACCAGTTCCTGCATTTGCTTCTGGAAGATGGTGGCAATCTCTTCTTATCTCAATGATAAGAGAACTACAGTAGAAGGGGATGGAAATGTCTGGGTGGGAAGCAGATATCATGAGTACTCTCATATAATTGTAGTTTGGAACAACATAACGTAATTTTCATGGGCCCAGTAAGTTCTAAATATTCATTTCAAGGCTGGATCAAAAGATCTGGGCTTATAGGAAGTGATTCAATGGTTTTGTCTTCTGGACTTTCTCTTTTATACTGTGTCTGTTTTCTACTTTCTAGTTTGCTGTTCTTTGCAGTGCAGTACTTTGTAGATATACTCTAAATACTGGTTTATGTGGATGCACAACGCTATTAAGAAGACTATTGTATTCAGATTTAAACTTTCGATCACTCCATTACCAAGTCTTGGCTGTTTAATTTTGTGTAAGTCTTCCTGTGTGAGTATAATAGGTTGTAATATCTACATTCAGTTGGTTCTGTGGTGACAGGAGACCCTCAGCAAAGTAACCATCTCTCTAGGTTCTGCCAGGTTGTGAATATAGATAGTCAGCTATTGAGATTCTAGCAGGAGAAAAATCCTAGAAGTTTCTGTATGCCAAAGTATACTTTGAAAACTAATTCTATTTATAATCTATACTCTTTCATCTCAGGGTGGTTAGACACTGCTCTTTTTTGAGAGCTGTCCTTTTGAGTGCTGATGTGATGATGTGAGATCCAGAGTCTGAGAACATCACAGAAGACATTCTTTTCCGTAGCTGCAAGCTGTAGAGTTAGTTTTCATAACATGCCAATTGCAAAACTTATACTAGCTACTGGAGGGTATGGCTAATTCAAAACACTAGATAGGACTGGGAATCCCATTTGGTGTATTGTAATTACACCATGAAGCCACAGTTGTCTACCTTCATGTACTCCTGTGTTTAGTATTGGTGTTGACAATAATAAAAATCATAATACTTTTTTCACAAGGAATATAAACTCTTTAAAATGATTTCATTACAGGTCTCCATGAAGCATTCCTAGAAAATATTGTACCTTCATCTGGGTTTCCCTAATTTCCTACACTGATCTTCACCGAATCGAAACATGTAAATAAGTTCCCATCATTAGAGTTATAACTCTGGGTTAAGGATTAACTCCACTTAGAGCAACTAAAAGAAAACTAGATAAAAACACGATTGTAGAATCTTATTTTTCTAACATTACAGTAACTTTTAGATTTTCTTTTCTAAAAAGAAATATTCTTTGCCCTAAGTTTATTTGAGTGTTAAAACTGAAATCTAAACATACGAGGTATTGTAATATGAAAAATAGAGGCATTTATGGCTAGAATTTTTCTGGACAGTCCTCATACTCTTGATGCAATAGCAAAACCTAACCTAACCTTAAATAATACCAATGTATTGTTTTAATCAGTTATGAATGTTCTTTAACTTTTTCCTGCTTGTATCCATTTTAGCGATAAAGTTCTACCTATTCATGATTGGAATGGTCAATTTTTAGATTTGTTTAGTCAAGTTATGATAGAATATAAAAAGGACTCCTTTGAGGAATGGCCACTTTGTGGCCAAATTATTAGAATGCTCTTTATCCTTGATTGCATCTTTAAATTGAGTAGCACCTATGCCTAGGATTAGGAACTTCTAGAGGCAGCTTGCATTCGATAGGGATTCTGCTCCAAGTTACTGCATGATTATATTGTGAGATATTTGCAGAGGTTTATTTTGGGCTAGGTGAAATTAGCATCTTTGTTTGCAAGAATACCATCTCACTGATCAAGTTAAAGTACATGCCTAATAACTAGCATTTCTTAGGCTTTTATGTTGCCCTTAATTAGACTCTTCAAAGTTAATTAGGGGAACAAATGGTACTTTTTGTTCCCCTTTAACAGCTTTCTCACACTTAAGATTTTTCCTCATTTATAGGTAGCTTGGCTTCTTTCTGCTTTCAACCTACTGGTTAACTGCTCATTGGTTAATTCCTCTTTTCATTCACAGAGTGCCGTCCAGTCTATTTTTTTGGGTGTCTTTGATCATTTTACCCCCAGCTTTCAACCATTAATATGGTTTCTTTTTAGATATAAAGTTATTCATTAAAATCTTTGTTCCTGTTTGGGAATAGTGTTTTGCTCAAGGCTTAGAAACTGGCAAAACTAAACTCGTGGAACATGACACATGCAGAGAGACTAGGATAGGTTTGCCTTAGACAATTGCACAGAAAAATTAAGTTTCCCTACTGCCACCACTGGGTGTAGGGTGTAAGCTATAACACTGTTTTCATCTGAATTATAACAAAAATTATTGACCTTAGTTTTATACCTATTATGCATTTGAATATTTTTATTTCTTTTTCTGTTATTTTAAATAAAGGGTTTAGTAAATGCAGAAAGCTGGCACTCAACATAATAACCAAATCCCAAGAATTGGGTATTTTTCAGCCACGATGTCTCTCTGCTTTATGCCACTAATGGTTATATAAGACTATTAGAAGTGAACCGAGTAAATGAGAAATAGTCTTTGCATTAAGCAGGAGTCTGTCACTCTTCTGGCAATCCTGCCGAGAGCTACACATCAAAGCCACCACACTGTGCTAATAGTGTCACTTATCCCACAGCCTTTACACTGTCCCATATGCAGTTACTATGCAGGGGGTGTGCACATGAGGGTGAGAGGGGAGTTGACAATGTGCTAGAAGAAACCGTAGGAGATAAACCGAATGTGATTTATCACCTCTAATCCTTGTGATAGAAAACATTTAGGAAGAGCAAAAAATTGAGATCTTTCAGAAATATGTTTTTATGGAAAAAAATACTTGAATTAATTAGAAACCTAAAAGTGGATGAATAAAAATAATTTTTTAAAAAGTCATGAGAAAATCCTTAATATGTTTATGTAATTGGTAGAATAAATTATGCTTTAAAACAATCCCTTAAAATTCTTTAATTTTTATTATATTCCTGAAGGAATATTAAAAAAAAATTCCTTCATTATTGTCTTTGTATTATGTCAATCACAATCACAGATATCTATATGACTCAAGTTGCAGAAACAAAAATATTTCTATAAAACCGTAAGCAATCAGTGATAATGTACCTATGTACCACTTATTGCTATCTTCTTTACTGGGCTAATATTGTTTTTGTTGTACTTGATTTTTTTGTTGTTGTCATTGTTCATATATTTAGTAATCATTGACTTATACTACAGTGATAGTTGGGAGACTGAAAAGCATGCAGACAGCACTGGTGGAGTCATAGGAATGTCCTCCCATCTGGACCACCGTTGGCATAACAGTACCTCTCATACCCTGTAGGTGAACTCCACAGAGTGTGGCTGGTTCGTGTTCTCGGATCTCTCCCAGGCCTTAGCTAAATATGCCAGCCTTATTTCTGGGTCAGTCTGATCCGTTGTTCTCTTTGGAATCGAGCTAGCTCTAAGTGGTCCTTTGGAGTCCTTAGAACTATCCAAAATGTTTGGGAGAAATGGGAAATATCAAAATGGCTGAGTTGAAGTTTTCCTTTATATTTCAAACATACAGAGAATTGGTATAAAAGATTTGCCAACAATGTTTCTGTAATCTAGGAGAATTAAAAAAAAAAAAGCATTTTATAAAAGAGAAAAGCCAATAGCAGGAGTAAAAAAGTAAATACAAAAAACAGCCTCAATCCTTCAGATTACTCTAAGGTTTCTTTTGCAGATTTTGGCAATAATACCTTTTATTTGGAGATCAAGTCTTATTAATTTCAGCTCATTGGGGTAGAACTTTTAAACAAGCAAAGGAGAAATAGCAGAGAGACCCTGAGTTTCTACATTTTAATCTAGATGAGTCTCTGAGTTCATCTTCTGGGCCTAGTTTAATCTTACAATTGTAACATATAGATTGATTCCATTTACAGTCCATTTTGGGGCTTGGAGAACACAAAGATATGATGAGTCACAATCTCTTAATAAGAGCTAGGACAGAGAAACTTTAAAAAGCAGAAAAAGGAAGAACTGCAAAAAAGCATAGTTTCCCTGCAAAAGGGAGAACTACCCCTTCAGTGTTGACTGGGAACCCTGTCATCTGACACCGTGCTTCTATGTAGGACAATATCATAGAAATGAAGTGAATTTTGTCAACTTCAGAAAAGCTGTTCCCCTCCTCATAGTCTCATTTCATTTGATAGCATCACAATCTACGGAAGGTAGAAACCTATGAGTCATCTTCAGACTTTCCTTTGCCCTTACCTCCCCTCCTTACGCAGTTAGCCGAGTCCTACTGATTCTCCGTCTTAAATATTTCTTCATTATGGGATCATGTCCTAATGGCGTCTGTGTTATTTTGGGGATGACTGTATCTCTGATGCCTTTTTTTTTCATATTCTTTGTCCAGTACCGAAAGTTAGAAGCAAAAAAGAATGTTCACGTACAGGCTCTCAATTCTTGATGGCAGCAGGGTCCTTATGCTTCATTACTTTCTGCATGCAACTGCCTATTATTTTTGGTCTCCCCCAGTTCTAGTATGCCCATACTACCAGAGGTTCTCTCTGAAATCACAAGGCTGGTTCTAGAGTGTGCTTTGCCACCATTATATAATTTCAAATGTCTTCTGGGAGAACAACGTTCATCATGATCAAAGCCTCCCCAGTCTTTCCCTCCATAAACCCGGCCACCCTTATCTCTTCCCATCCCCCACATGCCTCCCACATTTCTGCCATAAGAAACTTCTCACCATTCTCTGAATATGCCACTCTTTCAAACTGTGTGTTTTCCCATATGTTCTTTCTTTTCTTGGAGTACCCTTCCCTCCTTTCTCTGCATGGTAAACTCCCACTCATGCTGTAAGACCCAGCTCAAATGCCATCTCCTCTCTGAAAACTTTTGCAAAGAAGAACTGCCATTGAGGGATCCACTGGCTTTTTGTGAACATCTCCATTAAGATAACTGTAGCTAGTCCCATCTCCAGACCTGGAAAGAGGGGCCCTAATTTAAAGGTCTCTGACTGTCCTCCATTTGGGGAGAGATCCATGTGCTCAAAGAGATGGGCTACCCAAACTCCTAGCCCCCCCTCCACTAAGTTATGCTCTGAGTACCTGGGATCATAATACTACCTACTCAAATGGCCCTAATTCCATCTGAATCCCATTAAAAATTGAGGTTCTTTCTAATCTGAGATTAGTAGATGCAGTTAATGTGAATTCTACTAAGTCTGAGGGATGGGGGGAATGTGGTTGGACTTTGGATGCCTAGGACACCCACACACAATGTGCCCAAGGCCCGTCATGATAAAAGACAAAGCTGAGAAAGTAGTAGTGAAAGAAGAGAGGAGGGTTGTAGGACTGGAGTCAGAGGGCAGCCTCTTTGATGGCATTAATTCGCATCCTAGAACTCTGAGGAATCCAGGAATTCAATACTTGAACCCAGTAGTCCATGTTTGTAAGAAGGTATATTCGTCCAGGTAGGAAAACAAAACATTTTATTCAATTGTTTGTAGCTTCATTTATAATTTTTCAAAACTATTTTAACATCTGGTAAGTCAGCCTCTATTTGTATTCTTGCTCAGGTCCTGCAAATGTTAGGAATGGGCCTGCTTATACCATAATTATTTCTTTTTCTTTCTTTTTTTTTTTTTTTTTTTGCTTTTTGGTATGTGGGCAGCTCCCCGGCTGGGAATCGAACCCAGGCCGCAGCGCTGACAGCGCCAACGCCGAAGCCTTAAGCCGCTACACCATCAGGGAACTCCCCATAATTATTTCTTAACATCCTTGTCTCCCTAACTGGGCAGTGAGTTCAAGGAGGACTGGAACTCTTTTTTTCCCTTAATCTTTTTATTTCAATAGTTTAGCATCTAGCATTACAATGTATTTATCGATAGAAAGACTTATATTCATAATACTTGGCTTATGAAGGCAGGAATATGTATAGTATATTTCAAAGAACAGTATTTAAGTTGGTTAAAGAAAAGAAAATCAGACTGTTGGGGTGAGAAACTGACTCATGTGCCTTGAGTAATGTCAACCCCTCATGGGATTAAAAGATGGTTACATTGGAACCCCTGAACTTCCCTCCTTTCATATATACATTGCTTGTACAGATACACACAGAACAATTCCCTCTGAAAGAAATTCAGTGCTCGGAGCAGAGGGAAGAGGCAACATCACCCCTTATCTCCTAGTTTTCTGCTGGAAGGAGTTTGAATGTATACTTTATATGGCGCTGCCTGAGGGTTGGCTTCTAATCAGCCTGTGTCTATGTGCTGATAGAGCTCCTTCCCTTTGGGCCACTGATGGGTCTTGGCATACTCTTAACTACTTATCAGATCAAAATTATAAGATAGTTTATGTAAGCCTCAGGTAACCAAAAAGCAAAAACCTATGGTAGATAGACAAAAGACAAAGAAAAGCAATCTAAGCATACCTCTATAGAAAATCATTAAATCACAAAGGAAGAGAGTAAGGGAAGAAGAAAGCAACAAAGAAATAGTAAAGCGGCCTAACAACAATGAACAAAAAGGCAGTAGTAAGCCTATACCAGTGATTCCCAAGTGGTGGTATGTATACCCTTGAGGGTATGTGCTGGGCCATTCAGGAGTACGTGAAAAATAATTGTAATGGCGAAAAACCAAGAAAAGTAAAAAAATGCAAAAAGTTATGGAACAATAAATGTTAAGTCTGAATCACTGTTAATTGATGAGGGTGTGGCTATGAACCCTCCCCCCAAAACCACTCTTCTACCAATCATTATACACAGTTTCAGAACACCATTTGCAACATTTCTAGAACTTTCCCAAATATATAAATACATCTGTAGCCAGACTATTTGATTAGTTTAGTCATTGACTAAGTAAAAGTAAGTGTGTTGTCTTTAATCGTGATTCTTTTCAAGTAGTTTTTTAAATTTAGTGTTTAAATACCTGATCATCATAATCAGTATTTAACTGTTCCGAATATTGTAAATTAAATCTGGGTTTGTAGTGTAGTAAGTTTTCTTTCCTAATTCATTATCTCATTTCTACTATTTGACATTAAGATAGAAACTGAACAAGTGTCAATGTTTAAAAACAGCTTTTTTAAAATCAAGAGGTACAATTTATAGAAATCGGTTTAAAAAGAGTAAGTAAGTAGAAAAAAGTTGGGAACCACTGGTCTATACCATCAATAATTACTTTAAATGTAAATTGAATAAATTCTTTAATCAAAAGACAGGCTTAATGAATTAAAAAGAAATAATCTAACTATAGGGCACCTATAAGAGAATCGCTTAAGCTTAAAATAAATGAATGTGAAGGGATAGAAAGATATATTCTACATAACTGGAAGCCTAAAGAAAGCAGGGGGTACTATTATTATATAAGACAGACTAGACTTTAAGTCAAAAACTATTTAAGAGACAAAGAAGGTCATTATATAATAGTAAAGGGATCAGTTCACCAAGATTGTATAATAATTATAAATATTTTTGCCATCAAATTCAGAATAACTAAATGAATAAAGCAAATATTAGCAGATCTAAAGTGAGAAATTACTAGAAAGATAAGAAAAGGAGTAGGCAGCTAAGTGAAATTAACAGTTGGTTTTTTGAAAGTATAGACAAAAATTGACAAAGCTTTAGCTAGACTTATTAGAAAAAAAGAAAGAAGATGCCAATAAAATTAGAAGTTAAAGAGGAGGTATTATAGCTGATACCACAGAAACACAAAAGTTCATAAGAGACTACTATGCCAACCAAAATGGATAAATTTCTATAATCTTAAAACTACCAAGACTGAACCATGAAGGAATAGAAACTCTTAACAGACCATTTGCTAGTAAGGAGATTGAATTAGCAATAAAATATCTCCCAACCAACAAAATCTAGGACCAGATAACTTCACTGGTGAATTCTTCCAAACATTTAAATAAGAATTCCAATTGTTCTCAAACTCTTCCCCCAAAAAATGAAGAGGAAGGAACACTTCCAAACTCATTTTATGAGAATATTATTACCCTGAGATCAAAGTCAGACAAAGGCTCTAAAACAAACAAACAAAAACTATGGACCACGTATATCCAATTTTTTGGCTTCTTTGGGCCATATTGGAAGAAGAATTGTCTTGGGCCACACTAAAATATGCTAACATTAACAATAGCTGATGAGCTATAGAAAAAGGTCTGTGCATAATTTTCTTGTTTTAAGAACATTTCCAAATTCATGTTGGGCCACATGCGGCCTGCTGGCCATGGGTTGGACAAGCTTGCTATGGGCTGATATCCCTGATGATCATAGATGCAAAAATCTTCAACAAAATATTAGAAGACTGAATTTAACAATACATTAAAAATATTATACACAATGATCAAGTGGGATTTATTCCAGGGATGTAAGGATAGTCCAACATGTGCAAATCAATCAATGTAATGTACCACACTATCAAAATGAAGAATAAAAATGATATAATTATCTCAATAGATCCAAAAAAGGCATTTTACAAAAATCAACATTCTTTTGTGACAAAAACTCTCAACAAGCTGGATATAGAGGGAATGTACCTCAATATAATAAAGGCCATATATGACAAATCCACAGCTACCATTATACTAAACAGGGAATTTTCCTCTAAGATCAGAAACAAGGCAAGGATGCTCACTCTTCCCACTTTTATTCAACAGAGCACTGGAAGTCATAGCAGAGCAGTTAGGCAAGTGAAAGAAATAAAAAGCATTCTAATTGGAAAGGAAGAAGTAAAATTGTCTTTGTTTGGTGATGACATAATATTATAGATAGAAAATGCTAAAGACTCCATCAAAACACTGTTGAAACTAAAAAATAAATTTAGTAATGTTTCAGGATATAAAGTAAATGAGTAAATAGAAATAGAAATAGAAATAAGTAAGTTACTTGTATTTTTATACACCAACAATAAAATATCAGAAAGAGCAATTAGGAAAACAATTCCATGTACATTAGCATCAAAAAGAATGAAATACTTAGGAATAAATTTAACCAAGGATGTGAAAGACTTGTACATTGAAAACTATAAGACATTGATGAAAGAAATTGAAGAAGACACAAATAAATAGAAAAATATTTTATGTTCATGGATTGGAAAAGTTAATATCAAAATGTCTATACTACCCAAAGAAATTTACAGATTCAATGCAAATATTTTATGTTCATGGATTGGAAAAGTTAATATCAAAATGTCTATACTACCCAAAGAAATTTACAGATTCAATGCAATCCCTATTCAAATTTTATTGGCATTTTTCACAGAAAGAGAATAATACTAAAATTTGCATGATATTACAAAAGATCTTAAGTAGCAAAAGCAATCTTGAGATAAAAGAACAAAGCTGGAGGCATAACACTTCCTCATATCAAACTATATTACAAAGCTATTAATTAAAACAATATGGTATTAGCATAAAAAACAGACACATAGATCAGTGGAAGAGAAGAGAAGAGAGAAATAAACCCATGCATATATGGTTAATTATTTTTTGACTAAGGAGCCATGAATTTATCATGGGGAAAAGATAGTCTTTTCAACAAACAGTGTTGGAAAACTGGACAGTCACATGCCAAAAAATGAAATTAGACCCCTATCTTGTACCACACACACAAATCAATTCAAAATGTATTCAAAACTTGAATGAAGACTTGGAACCATAAAACTAGAAGAAAACACAGGGAGTAAGCTCCTTGACATTGGTCTGGGCAATGATTTTTTAGAATTGATACCAAAAGCAAAAATAAATGAGTGGGACTATACTGAACTGAAGGGCTTTTGCATAGCAAAGGAAACCATAAAAAAAAAAAATGAAAAGGCAACCTATAGAATAGGAGAAGAGAATTGAAAAGCACATATTTTATAAAGCAAGGGTCCCCAACCCCCTTCCCTCCTGGGCTGAAGATACATGAAAAGGTATTCTACATCATTAATTACCAGGGAAATGCAAATCAAAACCACGATGAGATGCCCCCTCATATCTGTTACATCATAGGATGTATATTATCAAAAAGATATGAGAGTGGACGCTTGCAAGGATAGAGAGAAAAGGAAGCTCTTGCATACTTTGGTGGGAATGGAAGATGGTACAGCTACTATGGAAAATAGTGTGGAGGTTCATCAAGAAACTAAAAGTAAAACTACCACATACTTTTAGCAATCCCACTTCTCGGTATACTCGTGTATCCAAAAGAAATGAAATCACCATCTCAAAAAGATAACTGTATTTTCATGTTCTCTGCAACATTATTTACAATAGCCAGGGTATGGAAACAACACAAGTATCCTTCATGGGATGGTTGGATTAAAAAGTTGTGGTTTATAAATGCAATGGAATATAATAAAAGATAATGCCTTAGTCTTCACAATCAATGTCAGTTCTCAGGAAAGAATCTGAAACTCATATCAAGGGCAGTTTTATCCTTTCATGTACTCACTCATTTTTATAATGCTATAATACATTTGACTTGAAATAAGATTCAAACTAGAGAAATTACATTTCACAAGTTGAATTTCAGATAACCTCTAATATGGGCTGCAGGAGTTGGAATGATGATGTAAGCAAGGGGACTAGTTCAAGGAGTAAGTGAACCTACATGTGACATCTTGATTTTCCAAAGTATAAATAAATGGCTTACTGTTCTCCCAAAGAGAAAGTGTGCCATGCACACCGGATGACATCTTGTTATCTCTAAAATTACACGTTCATACATAATTAATGTCTTAGAAGTATGAAGTTGCAAAATGTATTTCTTTGAGAAAAGATTTTATTAATAGCAAATTATTATAAATGTCAATGGCCACACCTAGGAATCAAAGCAATTGAAAATGTAATCTTATTCTTTAATCTCACAATATGCAACTCTGTGAGATAGCATCAATAGTGAAGTCTTTTAGGGAATTTTTCAGTAAATTTGAGAGAAAATATTCCTTTCTTAGAAGACACCTGAAGGCTAGAAAAGAAATAAAGTCATGTTTTGGGGGATGAGATTGAAGGAAGAAATGAAAATCTTTTTTTCATTTTGTTATAACCCTTTTCATCAAATGTATTCGTAAATATGCTTTCCTATTCCTGTAAATTTAGAGTAAACATAATTTAGACTTTGATGGTTGAAGATATATCATGGTTTTCAAGATTACCACTGAGAATATGAAATTTGTCTTATCCAGTAGTGAAGCCATACATGTAGCAGGGATAAGAGGTTGATGTGACAAATTATTAACACCAGAACATACAGAAAATTATGTGCTGCTATTATTTAGTTTCATTATTTGCCCTTTTCTTAGAAATGTAGGCTACTTAGGCATAAAGGTGGCTCAAAATTATAGGTACTAATTAATAGTCAAATAATTGAGAAATGGATACACACACTCACAAATATGTATGGAATATTTATATCTATGTATTATGTATATTTTTAAAATAACTTTTCACAGAGCTAAGGCTTATGTTCTCTATACGTACACAAATGCTGTAAGACTAATGCTGTCCCATCACTACGGGCTTAATTCTTGTCCCAAAAGCCTTCACTCGTGATGGTTGGTAATGTCCAATTCATGCTTTTGACAAGCTCTAGTCAAAAAAGCATGACCTTTAGACCTAAGTTCAAATTTTGATTGTACCACTTACTAATTTTGTGGCCTTGGGCAAGTTACTGAATGCCATTGAATCTCAATGCTCTCACCTATAAAATGGGGTGCATAATTCCCACTTTATAGTATTGTCATGAGAATTAACTAATACAGCATGTATAAGACAACTAAAATGGTGTCTGTCCTGGAGTGAAAGTTTAACTGTTGTTAATCTCTTTTTCCTTTTTGTCCTTTCACAGAGATGGCTGAATATGCATCCTGAGGCATCATAGCCTTTGTTTATGATACTCTGTTATAAGCTTAGTGCAGTAGAGTATTTGGGGACATAGAATCTGTTTAAGAGATAATCAATTGCATCTTTTTATACTCTCACCCTTAACACCATGTATTGATCCTGCATTGTCAGAGAATAATTATTCCATTTATAATTTTCAAAATTATTATAGTCAATTTTTTCTCATAGCTTTATTGAGATATAAATGATAAAGTTGTAATATATTTAAAGTCCACAACTTGATGATTTGATATATGTATACATTGTGAAAGGATTCCCAGTATTGAGCTAATTAACACATTCATCACCTCACGTAATTTATTTCTTTTTCCCTTTTTGGTGAGAATACTTAAGTTTTACTTTATTAGTAAATTCAATTACACCATACAGTATTATCAGCTAGTCACCATATTATACATTAGAACTACAGACATTATTCCTCTTATAATTAAAAATTGTACCCCTTTACTGGCCTCTTCCTATTTCCTCCACTCCCACCCCCACCACAAACCCCTGAGTTTTGGCAACCACCATTCTACTTTCTGTTTCTGAGTTCTACTATTTTTTTTTTTTTGGCTTATTTTTTTTTCTTTTTGGCTTATTTCACTTAGCATAATGTCCTTCACTTTCACCCATGTAGTTGCAATGCCACAATTGTCCTCTGTTTTTTTTTTTTAAAACAGAATTAATCCTATCTTTTAAATAAAGTAAGTCAGGCTGAGATTAAACACGAGAGCAATTCTAGGGGACATGAATTAGCAGCAAAGGTAGTTTGAGAATTACTTGAGACACATGTGGCCGATTATTTAATTTTAGTGAATATGTGCCATTTGTCACAGTGGGGAAAGGGCATCTTCTGGATAGGGGAAGCTTCAGCATCACCTCTTGAATTAGCACACTTACACTTCGCTAAATCCAATGCTCAGTAGCTAATTTCTCTCCCTCATGCACTGGGAGGAGACAGAGTCCTTTGATGTTTCTCTCCAGGGTCCAGGAGGGAATATGTTGAGGGGAAGGAATATGAAACAGAGGAGCCCTTGCAGTCTCATCCTCTTGAAGTCTTTTCTCAACTTCTTGCTCCCTTCTCCCATATCTTTTTTAATGTGGAATTTGTAAAGAATCTCTCGATCTTGCTCTCTTCCTCAAAAAAATAAAAATAAAAGAATGACAGCTGTCTTTAAATGACCTTAATAGGTGACCTTTCTGATTATGGGTTCATTAAACAATGTCGCAATGAACATGACTTAGTCAGCTCAGGCTGCTGTAACAAAACAGCGTAAACTGAGTGGTTTTAAACAACAGACATTTATAATTTTTTCTAACAGTTTTGGAGGCTGAACATGATTGGTTCTTGGGAAGGGCTTTCTTTTTGGCATGCAGAGAATGCCTTCTTGTTTTATCCTCACATGGCAGAGAGATGAAGCTCTGATGTCTCCTGTTTTTATAAGAATACTAAACCCATGACAAAGGTCTTGACCTCACCGAAAACCAATTACCTCCCAAAGGCCCTATCTCTAACGTCACACTAGAGGCTAGGGCCTCAACATATTAATTTTGGGGGGACACATCATTTAGTTCTTAGCAGAGCTGAAGTACTGAATTCTCTTGGCCATGGAATTAGCAATTTCCTGAGAAATGTGTCTCATCATACATTACTTTTGCTATTATTAATAGAACTTCTTTGTTTCCAAAGTGTTGAACAGTATGGACTTTTCTTCTCTCAGCAGCCAGTGGATAGTTTGGGTACCCACAGAATTATATTGTGCTACGGATTTTGTTTTCACTTCATTTTCTTATCCCTCTTTATTTCTTCTTTTCAAAATCTCTCCCCATTTTGCTTTTCTAAAAGAATTTATTCTCACATTAAATCTGTTTTGCACTTGGAACCAGTGTCAGTCTTGACTAATATTCTGTTGGATAGTGTCACCAAAAGATAAAACCAGGATATGAATTTATTACCTAAGAATGTATTTCAAATATTTGAATCTACTTAAAGTGTAAAGACAAAATTTAAAATCTTAATAGTTTTTCAGATTTTATCAATTCAATGTACTGTCCTGTACAGAGGGGAACACCGAGACTCAGAGAAATAACTTTTCAATCCTCATATATCAGGACTAGAACTCAGTTCTTCTTTTTCCAGATCAATATTTTCTTCCTAGTCATTATTGCAGTATTTTGTTTCTCTAAAATTTTTTCTTTTCTTTTCTGAAATTGGCTCCTACTTCCATTAGGAAGCATTAAATTAAGTCTGAGGTTTAGGTGCAATTCTGCCTGGGTAGATCAGATTGGACTGCATTAGCGATAAAAATTAGCACTTGTGTGTGCCATGAGCTTAAAATAAGTCATGGCTAATGGAAATCATCCAGTGGACCTAAAAGCAATTTAGCATTCCTTTCTGTTTTTGCTTTGGTTTTAAAAAGAATCTGCATATGTGGGGAGTTCTGAGTGCATCTAAAACAGGCAGGTGCTTATATTTTTTGAAGCCACATTTTAAATATCAAATATGGCTGATAAAATGCAATCAGTCTTGTTTTCCATGCGGTGAGGGGTATGAGACACATACACACACATTTCTGTTTATTTAAATAGATGTGTGTATTCACACATATTATATATATATATATATATATATATATATCATGTAATATTTTATGTGCATATATGTACAGTATATAATACAAAAACATATATACATTTAAGGTCCTGGGTTATGTTTGAATCAACTTGACTAATCCTATGGGATACAACAGCAATAAAAGGTAGAAGAGATATGCGGCTCATGTAGCTTCAATTAGCTTAATTAAATTTGGGCGGGCCAATTATCTGTACATAGGATTAATAATCTGGATTAGGTATAGTTCTCAGTCCCATGTTCTCTCTCACCCTCAATCTAAACTAGCCCCTCATCTTTGAATAGGGCTGTACAATAGATTAGCTTTAATTTTGTGACAACAGGAGGGGAAACGTTGGAATACGGATCTAAAACAGCATCGTATTTCAGAATTAAATGCTTAGGAAATTTTAGTACAGCAATTGTTTAGAACCTGATAGATTTGGTGACTATCAGAATGCTCATGCATGTAGGTAACGCTCCAACAGTTGGAGACGAATGTAGAAGTTGTTCAACTAACTATGTTTTTCCTTTCACTTATTACAGACCTTATTTTCTCCCATGCCCTTTTTGCATACCACACTCGAGATATATTGGCCTTCTTACTGCTCTGTGTCCCCCTGTCTGGGACACTGTTCCCTGAAATAGTCATGGTTTACATTTTCCTTTCTTGGGTGTCCGTCTGAGTCACTTCCTCAGAAGAGCCTTTGCTGACCAAACTCTCTAAAGCAGCAGGGCCCCAGTCCTCTAATTCCTTCCCTATCCTTTATGTTTTTCATAGCATTTCTCATGAACACGTTTTAATATATTTTTTTGTTCATTTGGTTTTGTCTGTCTTTCCTGTTTTGTTTTCTGCTTGTCTCCGAGGCCCACAGCAATGCCTGTACTAAGTCAATCCTCCAAAAAACATTTTTAATCAGAAGAATGATTTCATGCATTTAGATTATCCGTGTCACCTTCGTAGAGCACCTGCCACCCATGGGGACAGGTGCCTTCAAAGGAGAGCTGGTGATAAGCTGAAATATCCATTTTCCCCACAAACTTCTTTTTCTTTCAAAGAAGTTGAATCTGAAGAATTTTATAACTTTGGATTCAGTTTTCTACTATCAAATTAAAGCTAAAAATGCTGCCAGGAAGGAGGGAAAGCCAGATTGGAGGGGGAGGAGGCGAGAGGTAGAAGAAGGGGAAGCAGAGAGTTGGGGGAGGAGGTGACTGAAGGATCCAGGAAACCTGAGGAGAGGCAACAAAAACCAATTAAAGTTAATGAACTACAGCTAAGCTTTTTATTTTAGTTCCCCCCGCCCCCCACAGTATACTAGCCTCAACTTGGAACTATTTTTCTTGAAGAGACACTATCAAAAAGTAGATTATTTTTCCCTACCCCCACACTCAGAAAAAAAAATAATATGACACTTTAATCAACAAAAGCTTGAGGGTGTGTTTTGTGCAGCTCTCTGGTGGATCTGTCACTTGGCCTTCAGCCTTGGTCCTACCACCCACTGAATTCTGGCGAGGTCCCAGAATATCACAAGTCTCGTTCTCCTCTATCTTCACATAAGCTGAGAGAAAGTCAGCCCTACTGAGTAGTTATCTGGAGACAGGAGGCGGAGGTCCAATTGTAGTATCTAATATTAGAAATAGAGACGCCTCCAATGGTTTTTGGCAGACTGAGCCTAGAAAGAGTGGCTCTGGCTCTCCCGCTCAAACATCTTAAATAGTTTACATATCCTTTGATTAATTTGGCTGGAAACATGATTGCAGTTAATATATTAGGTATAAAAGTTTAGAGGAAGATTCTTATCTCAGTTATACCCATTTTTTAGAATAACTTATTCTATCCAGCCAGCTATGTGTAATTGATGAGTGCTAACAAAAATGCACAACTATTATATGTATTGAGTGTACTTTATAACCTGCAACACCCACGCCCCCCAATTTTGAATATGAATGACATATACTTTACTATAATTTTCTATTCATTCAACATTTTGGCCAAATATCACATTCAAATTTATGATTCTGTTCTAAAATGCAAAGAGTAGTATAAACCGATCTAAATTACTTCAAAAGCCATTTAAATCTGAACTTCAGACATTCAGGTTTCCAATTTGAAGTGAGCTTTTAAATACTTTGCATTACACAATTATTCCTTTCTCTACCTATTGCCTTCACTTCAGGTTTAAAATCAGAATTTTGTCTATTCCTTGGCTCCCACGTCATTTCACTCATTCCTTTTTGGATTCTTAAATATGTATAATGCTTGTTTTCTTTCATAGGATTCAAGAATCATAGAAACAAGAGTGGCCTTGCTGAATATTTGGCTGGAATGCTAACTCTTCTCTCCATCACCCCAATTCCTTTTTCTCTACATGTGAAGATCCTGGGGTGCTCATTGTTGCTTGAAGCTACCCATCTTTTGTTAGGAAACCTAATGGTTAGAAAGATAATCCTTATGTTGACTAAAAACATATGTATTGGGACTTTAACTCATAGGTCTTGACTCATTTCGTGATTCATTCATTCATTTATTCATTTATATACTCACACATGCACTCAATACTTATTTGTTTGTTAAGATTCTACCATGTGTAGAGGCCCTATAGTACCACACTATCACTCTATTCTTGTATACACTATCTCTCTTTTTTACAGTTTGAAGGAGAAACTACATTGTTGAATATAAATATCCTCACTTCTACTTTTGCTGACACAGTATATTTTTAAACTCTATTCTGTTTCTGGTCACTCTTCTCCCCCAAAGCCTTTGTGCGCAAATATGTCTTTTAAAATTTGCACACAAGTATAAGGGGATTATTTTCAGATTTAAAAAACAGTAAAACTATTACCTCCCACGTTTGAACATATCTCTTTAGTCTTGTTTGTTTTGTAACAGTTTCTAATCTTTCTTTGTCTTTCATGACCTTGACATTTTTGAAGAGTGTAAACTAGTCATTTTGTATCATGTCTCTCAATTTTGGTTTGTTTGATATTTCTTCATGAATGGATTCAGGTTATACATTTTTAGCAGGAATACCACAGACACGATGTTGTGTCTGTCTCAGGAGGCACATGATATCCAATTGTCCCATTACTGGTGAATTAACTTTGATCATTTGGTTAAGGTGGTGTCTGCCAGGTTTCTCCCATAAACTTACTATTTTCACCTTCAAAATTAATAAGTATCTTGTGGGAGATACTTTGAGACTTTGTAAATATCCTGTCTTATCAAATATTCATTCTCTAATGTTAATATCCATTGATGATTTTGCCTGAATCAGATATTACAATGATTATTTCCATGTGTGAATTTCTAATTTCATAATTTTTCTACACTATTTGCTGTAAGGATGAGCTTTTTCTTTTCCCCCTTTTAAATTTTTATTTACTTATTTATATTAGAATGGCTTCATGGAGTCTTATAGTTATTTAATTTAATGATATATAAGCTGTTGTTATCATTATTTATTTTGATGCACAATTTGTCCCATTCTGGCCAATGGGAGCCCATTCAAATTGATTTTGGTGGTTTTGACATGTCCTTAATTGAAGTAGTGGGGGCAAAATGATTTCTTTCTGGACTCAAAGATATTCCAAGAATATTTGAGAAGAATGACTTAAGAAACTCATTTTTAATTTTTGAATAGTTTATTTATTTATTTGTGAATGATCACTTTAAAGGAGTTTGTTTATAACTGATAAAGTATTTTTAAGTTTCTTTATAACTGATGAAGTATTTTAAAGTTTACCATCAAAGTGACAAATAATATGCAAAAAATTTCTATGGACCTTCTAATTCTCCAGAATACATTTTCCAACCCCAATTCGAGAAATCCTGGGCTAGATTATTAAATTGTCCCCCTATGTCATTCAAAGAAACATCTCTCATATATTTGGTTTTCTAGAGATGCTGTTGGATCTGAGAACATCTGCAATAGTCTGAAACATGTTTTCCCCACATTTTGCTTTAATCTTTCTATAGATATCTGATATTCTCACAGATTCTGTGATATATTCGTTTGACTGAACTAACACCATTTATGCCTGTGTCTTGAGTAGTGTCAATTTAAATTGAAAACATGTCAACTTCCTTAACATTGTTAAATTCTTCTTTCAAAATTACAAAGACTCCATAAAAAGAGATTGAGTCATGATAGAAACTATTTTAGAATAAATGACTATGATTATTAAAGTTTTGGAAGAGATACTCAGCCAATGGTAAGAAGGCCCAAGTTATGTCTTCACTTTCACTTTAGAAAAGCACAGTGTGAAGAATATCTAGAATATCTATAACAAAAATTCCAGGTAGATTTCTTACTTTCTATGTTATAAATTTGAGAATTAATATTTAAAAATTTACCTAATTCCCACAAATTTAAGCTTTTTTCTTCTTTATGTTATTTCATGAAAATAGAATTCTCTGAGGCCATCTTGGACCCTTGATTTTATCTATCTATTTATCTCTCTATCTATACACATACATACATATACACACATACATCTGCAAGAGCAAAAATAATTTTCTATTGGTAAAAAATTTTATTAAGTAGAACTTTGCTAATTTTAGAATTTATTTAATTTCATGTTGATCAGCAATAGAGCTTAATTTGAATCTATTTAAAATATATATATACATATATATATGTGTGTGTATATATATATATATATATATAGCATAAACTCTGTAAGATTTTGGGCATTTTTGAATTCTACTTAATTGAAATTTTTAGAGTTTACAGAATTATTTGGATGGCAATGGCTGTTGTTAAACAATCTATACTAATTCTGATCAACTCTTTCTTAGTAGGTACATACATGTTCTACTGCCTGAAGATCTGGGTTTTAATCTAATTCTATTAACTAACTTTGTGAGGTTGAGGAATTTACTTAACGTCTCTCAAATTCAATTTAATCTTATAAAATAAAAATATGAGTGCCCCCCAGTCTGTCTCAAAATAATATTGAGAGATCAAATGAAATTAAGGCATTTGAAAGTGCTTTGTAATTTGCAAAGTGCTATATAAACTTAAATATTTTTATTGAATATTCAAAATATTTTGTGGATCTATCTTTATTTGTATTCACTACATCCTTAAAATAATATACAGAGCAGTGTTTCTCAAACTTTAGTGTGCCTCATATTCTCCTGAAAGATTGTTAAACAGTTTGCTGGGCCAACTCCCAGTTTCTGATTCCATAGATCAGGGTAGGGCCTGAGAATGTGCATTTCTGACTGGGTTCTCGGGGGATACTGCAATTGCTGGTCCAGGAACCACACTTTAAGAACCACTAGTCTAGGGGGTTCCCTGGTGGTGGAGTGGCTAGGCTTCAGCGCTCTCACTGCCACAGCGTGGGTTCAATTCCCAGCCAGGGAACCAAAAAAAAAAGGAACCATTAGTCTACAATTCAGGGCTGTATTTTCCCATGTATACCAAATACCTAGCAAATAATACCACTTAAAACATGTAAAATAAATGACATTTTCTCCTCAAGGTTTATCCCCAGCTCCGGTAAAATAATAGCCTCATTGAGTCAGACTCAAGTGTTGATAATGTGTGATAATCTGCAGTATACTCTGTGCTGAGCTTCTTAGTTCTGATCATGAAACCATTTTCAGTTAAGAAAGTTCCATAGCTGAGTGTTTGTCCCAAAAGTTATGGCCATCTGAACAAAGTAGGGAGTCTGTAAATATGCTCTTAACTTCCTTGGTGTGTATATGAATTTTTAAATTAAAAAGGAAATTCATAAACATTGTCTTTTTCTAAAATCCAAATGGTGATTTAAATCATAATGGAGGAAAATAGAAGAACTTTGTTGCCCAAATATAGTTTCCTACTCATGTAGATGGAACACATGTGTTGTAAGTTATTTTCAGAATATCTTGCCTTTTCACACTTTGGGAAGGCCATATACACCTTATTACATCTCTGGAAAAATTATGGTGAGTGTCTCTGAAAATAAACTTACTCCTTGAATAGAAATTATTAATAGGAAAATTTGATGACAAAGGAAAATTATACACACACACACACACACACACACACACACACACACACGAGTCTATGCAAGGTAGAATGGGACCATGTAGAAGGGATGTCTTTAGATTGTGTTTCATTGATCTTAAAATTAACTTAAATGAATTGAATGTATTTTCCAATAAAATGATCCTAAATGTACTGAGAGAAAAATGACTTGGATACTAACTTTTGTTTAAGTTTTCTATTTAAAAACCAGATTCTAAGATCAAGGCTCTAAGGAAGTTGGCTAAATTAGATGATTTCTTTCTTCCTTTTTGTGTGTATTGTTTTTCCAGGGACAGATTCCTTCTTAAATTAGACTAGTTCTTTTCATACAGTGTCTTCAGGAAGTATAGTTGGACCAAATGGCAAAAATATCAGCCAGAGGGTTTGTGCATGTTGAAACGTATGGCTAAAAGAAAAATATATTTTGGCTATTTTTTCAGCTCTGGAGGAAAACCTTTTTTCTGGTTCTCTACCCTTAGCATGAATCATCAAAGGGAACTGAAAAAAGTAATGGTTGGAAATATCACAAATGTTCCCACAGTATGTGATTGTCTCTTGAAGGTCATACCAAGGTGGTCTGGTACTTCCAAAGTTCATGACCACCTCACACAGACATTATGTAAAACACCTGGAACATAAAAAGCACATTTGAAAACAAAGATGGGAGAAATTTGAAGTGATTTTTTACCTCATTTTAGGAATTATATTTCTTAAAAAAGAGGCCTAGGCCTACATTATTGTAATTTGGCCCATACAAAGACCCAGCTTTGTTTTTGAGAAATCTCAGATTGCAAAGATTAGAGTCTGATAATTCATCTTTGTGAAACAATTTTTGAAATGATGTTGATTAAGTACTCTAACTGCAACACTTTAATATAGGGAGTGGTTGCTATACTGTAGTAATACATTATATTTTGCATTGCAAATGATAGAATTCATTCTGTGAAGAAGATTCTCCTGGTGCCTCTTCAATTTATGAAAAAGAAATTTAGTTGTTACATCTCCAAACCCATAACATCCCTAGATTTCTCTTGCTGATAAAACTGCCCCTTATTTCAAGGCACACAACTTATTGAAGGTCTGCAGGAGGAAGTCAAGAAATATATTGCAACTCAGGAGAATGAGCCATATTTAGAATGCCAAGCAGAATTGCACAAAAGGTACAAACCACAGAACCCCTGCCGAGTCACAGAGGAGGAGAATCTGGCCTGTGGCTCAGGTTAGAAAGCAAAAAATGAAACAGAAAAACAAATATCATCTGCTGTGTGATAATGAAGAAAAAAGTTATGTAATGGCAGCTGAAGACTGTTTTTATTGTTCTCACACACTGGGTCCAAGTTTCCCAATCTGTTCTTGAGTATTTTTCAAAATCAGGTAATGACTAGGACTTGTGACCCCCTGTTAACAAAGTGGCAGGATCTACCAGACAACAGTCTTTCCTGACCGGTTCTGTTTTGAATGGAAAATCCTGACTGAAAGTTTTACTGAATTTCTTCACATGACTTTGTAAAACAATGGTCATATCTCTAGACACTAACTTGGTGCTTAAATATCTTTGGTTTTTCTTTTCCACAAAGAAATGGTTCCTTTCTATATGTGTGATTAGATGTTATATCTTATGATATATCATTTGGAATCTCACAGTTTGAACATATGTCTGCTATTCCTCTTTTTGGAGTCTCTCTCTTTTCCAAGTAATTTCTTTTTTAGTTTGGATTAAATGTACTATTGCCTGGTTGACAAACCAAATGACTTGGAAAGGCATCTTTCTTGATTACTACATAAAGATGGATAAAGGTAACTGATTCATGCATTTTTATTCTGCTTTCGGTGATGTCAAAGGCCCATTTTTTTGCTTCCTTCTCCCTGCACTAATGGTAATGATCATTAACGTCCTGGACTTAGAATTAACCTTCAATGCAATTCATTAAGGGAATCAGAGCTACCCGTTACTGAGGCACTATTGATTAAGTCACAACAAAATTGGTTTAGGGCCTTAAACTCAGTTAATTGACTGGTAAAATTTTGGTTTAACTCCTTCATATTACTTGTATTTATCATTTAGTAGATATCTGTGAAAAATAAAGTTCAAAAGCTAATATTTAATACTCCAACTGCCAGTAGCCTCAAATTTTGCCATGTGGGTCATTAATTTTCTAAACATCTATTGCATCAAATGTAAATGGACTTCATCATATCTATTCTGAACTCATTCTGTAATTTCCATTTTTGTCTATTTTTCTGTCTGCAGTAAATTGGGGTGATACATACACATCTATTCTCCCTCACACTTAAATTAACTCCCCTAATTGCAAAATTTAAAATTAGGCCTGTCTTATTTTTTATTTTAAATGTCAGATTCTTAGGAAGACACTGGCCTAATGGGCCTGTTAGTAATTGCTCAATCAATCAATATAAGTTCCCCTTGTTTTTATTGTGTCAACTTAGTTCAGGATATTAAAAACTTCTCCCTTTCTTTGAGGTGCGATGTCCCTTGCAGGGTGTTTAGTATTGATTGGTGTTTTGTTTACCTTCTTGTGGTATTTGAGAGGGACCACCAAGTAGCAATTAGATCACAATCCCTAAATTGTGGTAAGAATGAATTAGGTGTTCAACAATTACTGTTCTCCTGATAATAGATCTCAGGAGAGGGTGGGGCTCATCTTGTGAGGTTTTCTCAGATCCTGCCAATCATTGTCAGGAGCTTTTAAATAGAAACACTTTTCAACACTTCAGAAGCTCTTGAAAAAGCCTTATGCATTTTTCTTTTGTTGTCTTTTTAGGTTTCTCACTGCTAATGACTGCTGCCAAGATGTTTAAATGGAATGGCTCAGTTAAGAGAAGAGTCTATCTGAGGTTTGAAAAGTTTCATGCCCCATGACAATTTTTCTCTCATTTTGTGATTGAGTTGGATCTTTTTTAGCTAATACAGTTGAACCACCAGAGAGCAGTTGATTCCTTAGGATAACTTCCCTGACTGTTTTATGGTTTGAGACCCAGAAACTCAAAACCCTTTGGGAAAGGGGATTTTGTCCTGCTGAGATTAAATATGAATGTCTGGAATTCCTAAGAACAGATTATGTTTGGCCTTCATAACTTTGAGGAATTAAAAACTAAAATGGATTCTAGAATAAGTACCTATATTCTAGAATTTGCAAAGAACTGAGGTTATCATATTAATATCTGTGAAGGTAGGGTAAAAAGCTAGTCCTAGTTTGGAGGGACACTTCCGGTTTAGCACTGAAAGTCTCCTGTCCTGGGAACCATGCTAAGTCCAGGGCAAACTGGAATATTAGTTGGTCACCCAAGAAAGGTATATGAGATTAGTAAAGACACTTTTCATTCTCTTTCTTGCATTTGGGCTTCCTTTGAATTAGGTGTTCAGATATGTGCATTAAGTATTTTATTATTGCATGTTTATAAGTATAGCTATGCATGTTGAATTTTTCTTTTATTCAGTGATTTTTGAAAATGGTTCAGAAGGTATATCACTGGAGAGGAGAGGAGGTACAGGATATTCAAAACTGTGGACTCCAACAGCCACTTTAATTGATAAAATGGAAAAGTTCCCATTTCTATGAGATTTTAAAAATGTAGATCAAGGCATATTTATTATAAATAGAGGGTCACTGCTATTACCATGCTCATGCTTAGACACATAATTATTTCCTTAGAATCAGTGTTGTATAACCTGACCAGCTACCTAATGGATAAAGGCAGGTGTGACTTTGTCTTGAGAAACCTACGGAGTGAATGATCCACCTTGAGAGTTCATTTTATATCTCTATTGATATGGATAACATGTAGCAATGTTTACAAATGTCGGCATATATGCAGAAACTAAGATGGGAATTTGAATCTCTCTGGAATTTTGCTCAGATCAATTTAATAAAATATTCATGAAGATACTTTTTCTGTGGAGCTCCTGATTGGGCTGAATTGAGTTGATGCAGTGTACTGTTGTAATGCCAGAGGAACTGAGCAATCAATCCTGGGGATGTCTGGGAGCACTCATGTTTAAGGTCTAAATAACTAGGACTCAGAAGTAAAATTTGCTTAACATGGTATTTCATGTGATGCTGTCAGCATAACAATAGTGGGGTGGTAGGCCTCCAAACTCATGTGATTTACGGTGTTCCTAAAAGGAGGAAAATTTCTAAATACCTATTTTGAAAGTAAAGAAAAAAGAAATGGAGAAAGTTAAACTGATTCTTCAGTACGGTAGACTGATTATGCTATTTCCATATACTAATTCATGCTATCTATTTAATTTTTATTTTACTTTAGCCTTTTCTATTAAATAACACAAAATAGTAGTATTAGTAGTAGTAACTCAAATTGTACAAGGACATAACATAAGAAATATTTTAACTAATGCCATAATAAAAATAAAAAATCGGTAGTGCTATAAAAGAGGCTGTAATACCGGTTGGTGGGATTAGGAAAGGTATTGCTGATGATGTAACTGAGGAGTTAGACCCTCAGAGGTGGATAGAGTGTCAGTGATAAAATGGGGAGACTATTTTGGCCAAAGGCAATGCTATTATGGAAAGCCCTGATTTGGAAGAGCACAAGGAAGACTGAGCAATATGGTTTTCTGAAATGTAGGATAAAGGTAGGAGAGAAATAAGATTCAAAATTAGAAAGATAGGATAGGTTTATAGAGAAGAAAATTCTAGATGATAGAATGAAGATGTAGGACAGTAGGTAGTGGGAGAAATCTGATAGATTTTAAGAAAAAAAATGGCATAATTGACATTTTGATTAAAAAAAAAAAAGAAACAAATCTTTAGAGGTGTGAAGACCACATTGAGTAATGAAAGACTGTATGGAGGAAGGTGAGTTCAGCAGCTCTTATGAGGGTCAGAAAATCAGCTATGAAAGGCTGATTAAGAATGGAGAAAAGGATTAGATCAGAGAGGGTCACTGATGGCACTAGACTTGGCATCTTATGACTTACAGGTGGAAAGAGAAGGGTTCAAAGACAATTTTGAATTTTTCACATGGGTGAATGGAAGATGGACTGCTGGTTCAGGTGAATATAAATAATAGAGGGAGATAGGTGTTGAACAAGTTGAAAGGCCAATGGGGTGGCCATGCTTAGCTATCCTGAGAGCACCTGAGGAGTCTACTGTGCAGTATTTTTCTGAACAAAGACCGGTTCAGGAAAATAATAAAATATTCATTTTTGAGGGAATATATACATACCTATACATATATGAAAATATGTTTGCAACTAAATGATACTTCAGCATTCTTTTGCTATTTCTCTATTATTGCTGGAGGGGTTTTGTTTCTTTGACAGTGGTTTTTTATGATGTGAACTAGACCACTAGTTTGTGAATGATGAAAACTGGTAGTGTAGGAACAGAAATTTGTAAAATTTTGAAATGTAAAATTTGTTCAATCACTGAGTCCAACTCAACATACAGGAAGTCTGTGCTCATGATAGCCTTCGAATGAGGTATAATTGTGTCCTCAATTTTTCCAGAGTTCCATGAACTTGAACGACATGTTTTATCTGCCCTCCATCCCAAATGTGAAAATAAGGTAATCTGGCATGAAGTTTAGCCTCAACCTAAGACCCGTTAGAAGAGACCAAGGTGCTGGTTAAAGCACAGAAGGGGTGGTACCATGAAGGCTGCTGGCTGAGGAAAGGAGGTTCTTTGTTGATTGCAGAAAATGTGACAGCATGGAGAGCGCTGTAGACTCACAAAACTAGGCAAACACATGGGTGTGCTTTTCAGCTACTAATGAATGTATTGTCAAGAGAGAATATACCTGCTGTGTCACTTTTCAGAGAGGGAAGCATGTGTAGGATTCTCCTGAAATCTTTACTCCAGGGTCTGTTTTTCTTTCATGTCTCTGCAACATACAGTCTAATGATTTCTAAATGAAATGCGAACTACATCCTCACCAGCCAGTCGGCCGTGTGCAGCTACGCCATACAGCAGTGGCACGTTTTCTAGCTCTGCCCGTGGTTGTGAGGATCGTAGAGCTCTTGGTGAGGGTGCTGTGTTAGAAGAGATAGGCTAATTCACGATGCAGTCACAACCACACCCTGTATCCTCAATGGTTTCATAAAACAGTCTGGTGAAGGACGGCAGAATTTCTTTCCCAAGCAGTGACTCGGAGATCCAGGTTTATTCCAGTCTGTGCCACCACCATCTCAACACGTGACTTCCAAAAGGGCCACCAAAGGGACAAAGAGTTTCTGAGAGGTAGTGTGTTCTAAACTACCTTAATGTGACTTGTGTCATTTCTGCTTATAGTCCTTTGGGGGCCAGAACTAGCTCTATAATTTTAATCTCACTGTGAGGGAGGCTGGAAAAATGGAGAGTAACATGTGGGTATTTGATAAGTATTTCTGCCATAATCCAACCTTCCATTCACACAAAATATTCCCCTGCTCCGTTCATCCCACTCATAGAATGAACTCAGTCCCTCCCCAAGGATTTGATCTAGAATCTGTTCAGTCACTGAGTCCAACTCAGAGACAGGGAGTCTGTACTCATGATAGCCTCTGAATGAGTCTATGGCATTTTTACTTCTTCTAGAGTCCCATGAACTTGAAAGACAAATGATATCTGCCCTCTACCCCAAACACAACAATTACATTTTCTAATTAGAAAAAAGGAAGGATTGGAAACAAAAAGCCCATCACTTTTGCTTCATAGAAAATCTGAAATCCCACTGCACAGATAAGGTGAAGGCCCCTACCTTGAGGGGTTGGGGTGGGTCGGGAACGGGTGGGAATTTCCTTAATTAGGTCATAATTCTGCCCTTTCCCTTTGTCTGTTGTTCTCAGTGGTCCCAGGTGAAGTGCATGCTGGAGAATGGGCTCTCTTTAACTCAGGCATGTTTTTCTCAGCTGATTTCTTGCTTGTGGAAGGCTGAGGGCCAAAGAGTTGTTTTAACTCTTGAGCAGCCAGATAACTTTTCAGCAAGTCATGTGGTTTCTTAGGCAATACAGTTGCTTTACAAACTGATTGAGTTTTATTTATTTGTTTATTTATTTATTTTTAGTGGTGAAACAGATAGTTTATTGAAGAGAAAGTACACTCCAAAGAGGTAGGAGCTGGCTTGAGCAAGGAGAGTGGCTCAAGAGCCTGAATAAGTTTTAAATTCATTTGTTTCCAGTAAGTTTTATTTTTCAGATGCCCACCCAAAATTACTATTTTAAATAGTATCCTTTAATCATCTATATGTCTTTGCTCCTAAAACCTTTCTCAATTTTGTAGTGGCTACCTTGAGGCTACTGGCTTGAAATAAAAGGCCGTGTCCTTACATTGATCTTTGCAATGAATCACTTTATTAACTCAGAATATTTGCAGTATCATAAATCAGAGGCTGTATGTGTGTTCTGATATAGGTTTTGGAAGAGACAATGCATTAAAATTATCCACATCCATGGTTCTCATTGCCTTCCAGAGGAGATAGTCAATGTCTGGATACATTTTTTTTATTTTAATGGGGGCATGGGGGTGCTACCGCTACTGGTATCTAGTGGAGAGAGGCCAGGGATGCTGCTAAACATTCCACAATGCACAGGGCTGCCCCACACAACAAAGGGTTATCTGAGTCAAAATATCAAGAGTGTAAAGATTGAGAACTCCTCCTAGCACACACAGACATCTTCTAGAACCTCCTACCTTCTATTATTCCAGAATTTTTCAATAGTTTTTCGATAAATTGAGAGAGATATTCACCTCTTTAATATTTCTTTGGAGTATCTAGGATTGATATTCTGGGATATAAAGTCAATATCCAGTGATAGTTCACTATCTTGAAAGAAACCAGCTACACCTACTTTTATACACTTTGATATAGATGTATGACATGTGTCCTTAACACAATTCTCAGACCATAGAAGTTAACCTAACACTATTTCAGAATAAGCTATTCCCAGTGTTTTTTGCCATAAAAGGTGGCTTCTTTAGCATGTCAATGTTAAAAACTTGTTCTTTAGAACAAATAAGGAGTCTAAAAACTTGGTCAAATATCCTCCTTTGGATAAAAAAATTAATGGTAAAATTTTAGAAATGTAATTGACCAAATGTGATAGTGATTTTTTGCAAAAGTAACAAAGCAAAAAAATTCTGTAGTTTTTATGCAAAGTAACATTAAAACTGTATTCCTGAAGTTAGTGACAATTTCACATGTTATTTTCTCCTCTATTCTTGATCAGTATTTGTTTAAGAGCTAATCTTGTTATGGAAGGTTAAATTGATTTTAGCATGTACTACTTAGTGACAAAGGCCAAAAAAAAAGCTATAAAATGAACTGTCTTCTATTAATAACTTATTGCTTAAGATCACTAGTCTTATTTGCAAAAGAATGTTTTTTGAGTTAGAGGACTCATGGCATCTTGGTCTTGTCATCCATTATCAATACTTTTCCTATTTGTATCATTATATCTATTTCCTTCTGGTGCTCATTTTAGGTCAAAGAAATGCTTGAGGAACATGCGCTTTGGGTAATTTCTCTGCTCTCTAGAGCATGTATCTTTATAATAATCACAAACTTATGGTGCTCAATAGATATAAAGGGAGTGTATTATAATCTGCTACATTTCTTGCATTCCCTATGCCTTTTTTCCATTTTGTCTTTTGTGACAGTTTTAGATTTGAAGCACATGGGTTGCTTGTTTTAAATGATACACTTATTTTTGCAGAGAAAGAAAAGCAGCCAAAAATTAGAGAAACTATCTAATTTCTTAGAAATGGGAATGTCATATGTAGAATGCCAGCTTGTTCACCTTGTCCATTGCTGTAACATCAAATTTTTCTACATCTTTTTTAGTTATGAGTAATACACCTAATATTTTACAGCATGGTGATGAGTCACAAAATATAGGATCTGTAAGTATTCCTGTTCTTGTGAAACAATGAAGCTGCTTTTCTTTCACATTCACCGGTCTCACATGCAGTTTTATTTAAGGGTAACCTGTTTTTAAAATATCTCCCCCCCTTCCTTTAAACATTTAATCTCCAGTACAAGTTATGTTTTCTAGTAAACTATTTCATTTGATCTGATGCTTCATAAATGTACCTAAATCCAGCTCATCATGCACTGCTAGTGACACATAATCATACACTCAGGTCTGGATTATTCTACTCATATTTAAACAAAGAGAACAAAAAATAAGAATAGCACATGTGTTTATAATTAATATCCTATTGGGTTAATCAGCAGGTCCTGGGGAATTCTATGAGACTTTGGATGTATTCAGAAAACTACTGCCTTGATCTATAAGTCACTTTTTAAACACATACATACAACTCTTAAAGTTTTTGGAAATGAGATTCTTGCAAGTAAGACAGTAAATAACATTAAGTTACAAACTTGTCTCTTTAAATAACCTAATTCCATGCTTTATTTTCAGTATTTCAGTGAGGCATTGATGCTTAAAATTTATAGCCAATACTACGTGCAACTGTTGCAGCTTACTAACATTGCATTCAAAATTTCTTTCAGGTGTTTCAAACAATTTTAAGTACAGCTCTTCTAAAACCATCTAAATACAAACAAGATAGGGCTTTTTCAAGTAGATATATCAGAACTGTTGAATTGTTGAGTACTTGTGAATACAACAACCTAAGAGGCATAGTGATTCATCGAAGGAGAGGAAAAAGGGAGAAGGGGTGATTTATAGGAAAAACTCAGGCTTTAGAGTGAGACAACTCTGAGCAGAAAACTCAGGGTCCAATTGTGCAATCCCCCCAGTTACTTGAGAATACAGCTTTTCAGTTACCTCATCTATGAATGTGGGATAAAAATACCTCTTTCTCAGGACCTGCAGGGTTAAACAAGATGGGGCAGTGCTTGGGACATTAAAGCTTACTAAATTTAAAAGTTCAGTTTTGTGGGGAATATGGAACTCTAATTATAAAAACACTGTACTGTATAAAAAGCTAAGATTTACTTATATTGCGGTTTGCATTTCAGTTTTAGATAAATGTAGTCAGGTATATGCCTGGCACATGGCAAGTACTCAATAAATGTTGAATGAGAAAATGCTGGCTTAAACAGAAACCTTGAAATTTAACTGAGAATTTAGTAAAATAAAAAAAAGGTGGGGGAAGCAGTTCGTCATCTCTTCCTTGACTGTCTTTAGATTCAGGATTGATGCAGTATTCCCTGTAAGCAAAAGGATACACTATATAATTTTAAGTTTATTGTTCCTTGATAGTTATGTTTCAAGTACTTTCATTTCGTATTTGAGTACTCAAGGCATCATCTTCTTCACAACCTAGTTTTTCCATCGGAAATGATATGAACAGTTTTTCTGAGTCAGAAATTTTCATCATCATTACCTCCGAGAAGGGTCTGAGGTGTGGAAAGGTTGGATGCTCACACCCTGCAGTGTAATGGGGTGGGGCAGGCCTCTGGATGTCCCTAAGTGCTTACTTAGCAAATATCCCCTTGCTAGAGGGAGTGAGACATTAAATAGCAAATAACAAGCACTGTGACATATTGAAAGAGGGATTGAGGAGGAAAACAAAATGAGTTATACTTTAGAACTTTAAACTGTATTCTCTATCCCTCAACCCCACTCCCCATTTTCCTAAAGAGGGGCTCCACATTTTCATTTTGTCCTGGGCCTCAGAAACCAAGCAGCTTGTCCAGACACATGTGGCTGACTCTTCAGATGCTTAGTGATTCCGCCAGACCTGCCTGCACTTCTCTTTCTGGCTGCATCTGGTAGAATGTCTTCCTCACACTGCTCACCAGCTTCCCTGACCTGTTTTTCTTAAACATGTTTTTTTTTCAGTTTCCTACCTCAGAAACTTCATACTTGCTGTTGCTTTCCCAGTATACCTTTCCTCTCTCTCTCTCTTTAAAAATTTCTCAGCCTAAATATCACTTCTTGAGACAATCCTGTCTAAGCACTGTAGCTGAAGGAGTCCCTCTCTCATACCAGTCAGTTTTTATCACACCTCCCTCTTTTGTTTCCCTTATAAAACTTAACCACTACTTCTTTTTTTATTTATTGATCAGTTTGCTCAGTCAAATCAAATTGCCTAAAGAGATAGTGATGCATGTGTGGCAGTGAGTGGAAAAGGTTCCAGTTCATAGTATAATAGGTGCACAATCATTTCTTGCTAAATAAATACATCCTATTTATTCATCTTAATCATGAAAGATCAACTCTGACAAAAACATGAGGATTTGAAAGGGAAATTAATATGGCTCTTCTAGGAGCCTTAAATTCAGTTAGGAAGATGGAAACAGATATACAATTAGAAATAGTACATAATAGCTTAAGTGGTCAAAATTAATGTTAATTAATTTAAATGTTACAAAACGCCATATTATTTTTCCATGTGGCAACAGAATAGAGTGGTTTGGAAAAGTTTAGGGCACACAGTCAGCAAGAAATCTGGTTTCTGTATGGTTGTATTCACAACAAGGAGGTCAGATATTCAGGGAGGATAGGATATGAGAATGTAAACTGGGGGGCACTAATCACAATTTTTAAAATAGCAAAATGGTTAAGAAGGGCTTAGTTTCTAAAACTGCATTCTGGATGTCAGAAAGGAACACGTAAATTGTTATCCAAGAAAGGAAATAGGGTTCCAGCTTCCTGGTGTGTGAAAAATAACTCAGTTGTAAAGGGTCATTACTTGACCCCAGGCCGCGGTGTTACGTCAGTGCTACCTGTAACTGTACCAGGGTAGCCTGACAGTCACCCTTCCAAAGCTCCGTGACTCACCCCTTGGTCCTACTGTAAACTCTCTGCTTGGGAATTTGTTTTTGCCTTTTTGGGTTTAATTTATTCAGATGTATTATGTCTCCTTGGTCCTGAGCCTTTTTGCATCACAGGTATTCCCTTCAGTTACCTACATATCCATAGCATCCATGGGTCTTGGATCTCTACCCTAGCAACACCACCAGGTTCCTTTTCCTTCCAAGAGAGCAGGAGGTACACTTAAAATCTTGGCCAAGACAAGAAGGGGTAGACAGGCAATGTTTGTGAAATTACCATAATGGATTTTATCATTCATTTTTAGCTTCAGTTTGATGCAGCAGATAGACAGATAACAAATTTTAGGGGGAACATCTCACAATTTAGAATTTTGGAGTCGCACAGTCAATAAACTGAATTATGGCCATTGAGTCCAGAAAACAAAAAAGCCACATACTCCGTTTTGGTTTTAGGCATTTTCTTAGACCAGTTTCTCTAAAAGTAGAGTGCCCCCCTAAGACCATGCTTAAAAGAGAGTTTGTGTTCAAGATGAATCCCTACATGAGTAGGAGAGGAAGATAGGGAAAGAGAAAAAGCTGAGCAAAGACTTGCTTTCAGGTGTCCAGCTTTAGCCAGTTCCCACAGGGGCGCATTGGAGCATAAATTGCATCAGAAAGTGTCCCGCCTTGAGGGAGGAGGGCTTTCGTACTCACATTAGTTACTCATTGGGTTAGGGTCAGCCAAGGTGGGGTTGTTTCTCTGAGGTGCCTAAACTTAAGTGATTACGAGACTGTGTGGGGTTTCTGTCTGAGGAGATTGAGGATATGAGATACTAGCAGAAGCACTGACAGCAGCAGGTAAAAGGGGTCCCTGAATATGTGAAAGGGCCACTGATAATGTCTGCAGTACAGCTGATAGCAGTAGATACAGTTACCCGGAAGGGATTGCAGCCGGAGAGCAGGGTCTTTGCACCCTCTGGTAGTTGTCCATTTCCAAAGAGCCAGAGTACGGGATAGAAATAAAGCAGAGACCATGCACATATTACATTTTATAGAGATACCCAAAACAAAAACAAACAAACAACAACAACAAACTATTGGGCTTGGGCAAGTAGATATTTGAAACCTTGAAGATCCACAGATACATTAAATTTGTAGGCACTAATTGTAGTGCTTTTAAAGAAGAAAAGGGTAGTAAGAAATTGAGGCAAGGGAGTAAAACATTCACAGTCATAGTTCCCAATTATTCACTAATGTATTTGAGGACATATTTGTAGAGTAAAAACATCTTTGAAATGGCTGTAATCCTATGGCATCACATGCATGTTACTATGAACAGGAAATTTAGGTTTGATTTTCATCATTTTGTGCATACTAGTCATCACTTTCATGTGCATCATGAAGTTTCAAAATCTCTTCGAATGGAAGAACTGAGAGAATATGTACACAGAGAAAGTTCACTCCTGAGAAGAACAAAAAGGAATTTATTTCAGAAACTTTGGCTGCAAGTGAGCTGTGTAAAATGTTTAGTACTAAGAAAATATCACCACTCATTGGATGAGGAACAAGATGGTCTTTTGTGACAGGTATTCAAATTAACCACTTGAGAAATGGCTGCATTAGAACTTTCTGAATAAAGAAGGTTCAATTGTCATAGATAGAGGGGCAAGTTTAAAGAACATATATCTTTTGATCATTTAATAATAGCCGTGACCAGTATTTGTAATACTGAACACATTGAAGGCATTGTGTTTTTGAAAGAGGATATACTTTCGATTCAGTCAGAGCTGGTTTTAAATTGTAGCTTGGCTACTTGTGTGTTTTATGACCTTAAGTAAGTTATTTAAACTCTCTGAGTTCATTTTCCTCCTCTTCTCAATGGCCCTTAACAAGTTTTTATAAGGATAAATACAGTGATATATCTGTCTAGATCTGTAGCTATATTTTATATCTAATCTGTATCTACATCTATATCTCATAACTGACACATAATCAGAAATTGTTAGAACTCTTTCCCTCCCTCCCTAATACTTGGGGTCTCATCTCTTTGGTTCATAGTCCACAGATATATGCCACATTTGCTCTAAATTCCATCTCTGCTGGTGGCAGAAGGGGCACTGACGTTGTCACTTCAGAACTGGTGACTCTAAAGTGGTAGATGAGCAAGTCTAGATTCCGTAGAAGCCCCAGATGCCATGTGAGTGCGTGAGCAAATGAGGGAGCAAGTGGATGGCGGGCACTCAGGGGTTAAGGATATAATAAAACACTCTGATTCCCGATGAAATAGTCCATCAAATATCGATGGATTCACACATAATACATTCTTTAAACACATAATAGAGTCATAATGTTACAATAAAAAAATAGACTTACATGTGATACAGAGTTTTCTTTTTCTTTTGAGATCTTCAATATGTGACATAATCTCTAATTATATCTTTTCATTTACACACAATTTCCAACATTTTATTTCCAGCATTTTGTACAGAGTTCTTAATCTTACATTTTTCTTCATAATTGAACCACTGGGCTTAAATCTAATAAGAGTCTGATTGGGGTTAAGATGTGCCATAATGGGAATGCCTAATGATTTCATCTTTGTTTCAACTGTATTAAGCTTATAAGACCTATGATTTTTATCACTATTATCAGCATTTTCAATGTTCATTTTCCATTCATTTTGGCAAAATAATAAGGGCAAAGAGCAAAAAATATTCAAATAATTACATAAAACCTGCTCTTACAGACAAAGATGGCATGACTGCCCAAACAGAACTCTTGGCTGTCAGGCGGTGCCACCACACATTAGTGCAAAATGTTCGTTGATCTGCTGATGTATGAAAGTCTGGATTTGGCATACAAAAGGCACTTTGGAATGTCGATGTATAATGCATGAAAGTGTTGGCTGTTCAGAAGCTGAAAATGTGAAAGTCAGGGCCAGCCTGTATGTATATGAACAAAGAAAAGGAGACAGATATAGTAAACCATGTCTGGCTTTGTCCTGTAGATGTAAAGGAAGACTTCCAAGTGGAGTTGGCTTTGAGTGCAGTCCTTAGAGGTGAGTTGATTTGAATCAGGGGTTGACCCACAGTCTAAATGTATGCCCATCTTGGAACTGTCAAAGAACATGGTGTGGCAGGAAAGATGACTGCAGAACATAGAATGTGGGAAGGGACATGAGGAAGTTAGTTTGGAAAACAGAGTTTGAAGAGCCCGGCATGCTGCCAAAGGGTTTGTAGTTGATTTTGTAGGTCAGGAGGTCATTTTATTCTTTTGAAAATCAATCAAATAGGTGAACTCAATAAAGATCTCATGCTTTGCTTAGTAAAGAACAACACTGAGCCTCTGTTCCTGTGAAGCAATAATTGGCTTGAACAGATATGCTGCTGCCTTTTTTATGTATAGGGTTTTCCATCTTTTTTCTTCTCCCAGGCAGTCTTTGCTCATCTAAATGACCTGCCTAAACCTGGTAAACATTTAGGTGTATGGGCTCTGAATGTGGTGGGGACAATTAGAGGCTTGCAAGGAAAAGGATGATCAGAGAAATCCATTTGAAATTTATATCATAAATTGGGTACCGTGTGGGCTCTGTACAGTAGAAATATGGATCTGGGAGCCACAGGAAGATGGATGGAGTGGGTTTGCTTGAGGGAGGTAAGGAGGAAGGGAGTGAGAGGAAGAGAGAGAGAAAAAGAGAGGGGAGAGAGAGAGAGGGAGGGAGGGAGGGAGAAAGAGGTGAAGGGAGGGAGGGAGGGAGGGGGGGAGAGAGAGAGAGAGAGAGAGAGACACTAGGAGATTACTTAGAAATTCCAAGTGACAGGAGGAGAAGATTTGAGTATCTTCTGTATTTTTGTGAATTCCACAGCAGTAGACGTATTACCTTGCACACGTTAGCTACTCAATAAATATTTGTTGAATTAACATATGCTGATAAACATTTAATCATTGTGTGCACTTTTTAATGAAGTCTTTGGGTTTTACTAAGTGTAAGGGAAGAAGTAGAATAAAGGGGCAGCTCCAAGTAGAGACTAGAAATTTTGTTTACATTGTTTTCAATGTTTGACATGGTATAGACTGATGCTTTATTGAATCTTCTGCAATTTTGAATTCTATGTTGATTTTATAAAATATTACCTTCAAAGTCAATTGTATTGACTGTGAGGCTTAATAAAATCATTTACTTCATATTAATACTTTCAATTGCTTTATAAAATATTAAGAAGATTCCAAGAAATATTTATAAAATATAGGTAATGTACTAATAATCATTTTTCAAAGAATGCTTAAGTTATTATTCTTTTGAAGTCTCTTGTGTTCCTTTTTATGAACCCATTCCAGTCCCATGTAACTCAGAGAAAATCACTACTCTGAATTTGTGTTTATCATTTTCTTGCCTTTCATTGTTTTTTTTAACCATATAACCATATTTTTTCTAACATTAAACTATATATTGCTTACTTTTTCATGGTGCCTTTACTTTCCATAATGAAAAAATTTTGTATGTATTTAGTGATTTGCTTTTTTTCACTGAGTATTAGGTTTCAAAGGTTTACACATTGGTGCAAGTACCATATTTTGCTGTGTATGAGGTGTTCCCATGTATAATGTGCACCCACAATTTTGGCCCAAACTTGCAGGGAAATATTTTTTGTTTTAATTTTTTAATTCAAAATTTTATTTGCTTATATTTAATACATGATTTTTATTATATAGGAATTTTGGCATTTATTCTTTAACATATTATGGTACAAGAAATTTTATGTTAACAAGTATTACAAAACACAGATATGATGTACAAAAAATTCTGTGTACAAGTTTTAACACACACACACACACACACACACACACACACACACATGAAAGATGATCTTATTCCAGGGTATTATTTTGCATATGGATGTCATTATTGATTTCTAGAGTTATACTTTTAACTAATAAGCTTAAATAAAATAATTAAAAGCACTTGTTTAGATGCAGAATTAGTACTACCCATGTATCATGCACATCCTTAGTTTTGGGCAAAAGAGTGCACATTATACAGAGAAAAATATGATAAATGTAATTAATTGACTTTGCATTGCTCTCTGGCATTCCATTGTATGATTCCACCCTGATTTATTTAGTTGTTATATTTTCAATGGGCATTTGTTATTATGAATATTCTCCTGGTATGTATATATACATGTAAGTATTCTTAAAGATTTAAACCTAGAAATGGAATTTCTTGGTAAAAAACAATGTGTGTCTTCAAATTTTCTAGGTAATCTCAATGGTTTTCCAAAGTAGTTCAACAGTTTACACATTAAGTAGCAGTGTATCCATGTGTAATATTTGTTTACATCACATGCTTATCAGTAACTGGTATTGTCCGACTTAAATTTTTTGCCAATCTAGTGGGTGTGTAAGCTATCTTACTGTAGTTTTAATTTACATTTCTCTAAAAAATAAAGCAGTTTGTCATTTTTTTATTTGTTTATTATCTATTTGGATTAACTCTTTTGTGAAGTGTCTATTCAATTCTTTGCCCAATTTTTCTCTGTGTTTTCTTACTTAGTATTAGCGTTTTGGTTTTTTCTAGAAATTCTAGATCCTAGTCTTTTTTTTTTTAATGTATGTTGAAAACATTTTCTCTTTTTCTCTGGATGATATCTTTTGCTTAACAAAACTGTTTAATTTAAATGTGGTTCAATTTTCAATCCTAGCTTGTATGAGTGGCATTTTTTGTATGGAATTGAAAAAGTTCTTCATTAGTGAATTTAATAAAGTAGTCTCCTATATCATCTTATAAACATTTGTAGGTTGTTTTTTATTTTTCATTCTTAGGATTCTTACACCACAAGATTTATTTTTGTGAAGGATATAGGGTAAAAATCCAGTTCTATTTATTTCTTCTATGTGGATAATAAATGACCTGAACACCAATTATTGTAAACTTTGTATTTTAAGCATTGATTTGAAAAGTCACATTTGTCACAAATCAAGTTTCCATGACAGTGTGGAACTTTTTCTGGGGTATTATGTTTGATTGGACTATTTTTCAGTCTCTGTGGCAATACCACAATGTCTTAATTTTAGTAATTTAAAAACTTTTTGATATCTAGTGAGATATATTCCAATTTGTTATTCAGCAGAGTCTTAGAAATTCATAGCTCTTTGCTCTCCCATTTTGAGCAAGCTTGTCAAGGTCTGCTTAAAAATATTTGTTTAGAGATTATTTAGAATTTTATTAATAAATGTGCGGCAACTTTATCACGTTATATTCTCCAGTCTCTGAACATCTTTCCATTTATATGATTTCTTTATTTTTAAATACCTTTTATAATGTTCTCTATAAAATTTTTACATGTATTTTTATATGTATTTCTCAGACTTTATATATTTTTATAAAACATTAACATTTAAAAATATTGTACATTCTAAATTTGAGGCTGGGGTATAAAAAGTATAATTTATTTCTGTATGCTATCTTATATCTTGCAAGCTTGCTAAACTTGCTTTCTAATCAATTCTAATTATATATCTTGATTTTCTTAGACTTTGTAGATAGACAATAATATATATGTAATTAATGCAAGTTTTATTTTATTCATTTCCAATACGTATACTTTTATTACTTTTCCTTGCATTACTGTGCTGGCAAGCAAGTACAAGCATGAGTAGAAATGATTGCATTTACTTGCCATTCAGTGAAACCTAATACTGAGTGAAAAAAAGCAAGGCGATATTGTCTTGTTCTTGATGTTTTAGGGACAGCTTTCATTATTTTACTATTAAGAATGATGTTTATTATAGGATTTTTCAAAGCCACTTTTTCTAGTCAAGGAAGTTTCTTTCTATTTCTTATGATCTGCAACATGGTTTTGTATTTCCAATCACTATAATGTTTCTAGTGAATAATCTAGATATTTTAATCACTATTTAATATATAACCATCTAATATTAAGCTATATTTTTACCCTTCCAACAATATGAGAACTTTGATACTGCTTAATTCCAATATCTAGTATTTCATAGTATTTGATTTTGGTATCAAGTTTTTGTTCTATACCTCATAACTCCATAATAAATTATTACTATTACTATAATAAAAATTATTACATTGAATTCATAGAATTCATTGTTCACAATTACTTTCCCCATCACATTGAATGTATAACTACATTGAACACTGGCTTCGATTAAGTCATCTATCAGCCTATCCTTCAGTCTTTGGGAAATATTTAGACTTTTTAATTTTCATAATATATTTCCCTTTATCTTTTGTGTCTTGCAGTCCTGCTGTGCTGAGTCTAGGTGAGAATTTCTTTTCATTTTTCTAACTTGGAAATTTTGGGGCTTTTTGAATATGTGGATTGATATCTTTCATTTATGTCATAAGTATCAGAAATTTTCTTTTGAAATATTGCCTATATTTTAGTTTTTCTCTTATTCAGTATATGTTTTGTGAACTCAAATTTTAGTTTGATTTTGCAGAATATTCAAATTGTGTAAGTTAAGTTTGGCTGTAAAATCATGTGAAAGCTGTTTTTTGTTTACTTATGTTTTTAAGTTTACCTTTACTATGAAGGTTGAACCTTTGCGGATCACAGATTTTTAGGAGTTTTTGCTTATACTTTTCATCATTTTACTGATGTAGCTCTGATTTATTATTAAGTTTATAAACTGAAATTAAAAATTTAATTGTGTTTTTATGTCTATAAGTTCTTTGGTTTCTTCTCAACTCTGCTTGTTTATTTCTTTTAATACTCTATTGATTTTTCTACTCATATTTTAATATTCATTTTATTTTAAAAATATATTAAGTGTAATTATTTAATAGTTATATTTATAAATTGATTTCTGCTATTTTTATATGTGTTTTCTTTTTTGATGTGTTTGGGTATTTGAGTGTGTTATGTAATTTTGGACTATGACCTTATGTTTCTTAGAATCTGATCTGTGGGAAATACTTCAGTCCAGGATAAAGGTAGGTACTTAGGGAATATTTCTGTTTGCCTCTTTTGCATCTGTGTGTGTTAGCTAGTTTGGAATCACTGTAAATTCAGTTTTAGATTTTAAGAGTACCTACATATATGAATGCAGGCTTAAACTTGATGTGGATACTATCTTTTTTTCTTAAAGTGAGGAATAACTTTAACCTCACTTCTGCTATGAAGGCAGGACCTCTGAAGTCATAACTATTTAAGAATTTTCTCTTACACTCTGTACTATGATCAGACCTTGGTCTTTGTCTCTTGTGCCTTGAGACCTTGAAGGCCATGTAAAGGAACCTTTAAATTTATTTTGTTTAGTAAATTCTTCAGGATGAAATCTAGCTTTAGAGATCCTTTTAACACTATTTTCTATGTTCATTTAGATTTTAGTGTGAGTATTTGTTATTTTTTTTGTGAATTAAAGCATTTAATTATTAACATTTTTACAAGTTCTTTAGTCAAAGGGTGGGTGTACCTTAAGGCCAGAAATAGAAGTCTATTACTTTTTGACTAGAAGATACTAATGTAAAACTTAGAGGAGAAAGAAAAAGTTACCATTTATTTTAGTTGTTTCTTTATCATTGAATGGTCTCAGCACAGGTAAGCCAGAGAGCAGAGGGACTCATGACTGTGCTGGGGAATGCAGGACAGAGCCAAAGACAGTTGCTCCTGTGTAAAAGGTTAGTCTCAGGGAGGGCTGGAGGGAGTTTCATTGTGCAAAATGGGAGGGCCAGAGTTAGTATGTAGATCTCAGAGTTGCCAGTTTAATAGAGAACATCTAGTTAAATTTGATTTTCAGATATACAATCAATATATTTTTAGCATATGTCACTATTGTTTTTTTCATCTAGTCATCTCTCACCCCAAATATCTAAGGTGTTGTTGGATATGGTGGAATATATGATTTATGAGCGCTCTATTGCAACCACTTTGCAAACTTCAGTGTACAATACACATAACCAGGAGGATCTTTCAAATTGTATATTAGGATCTAGGAGGTATGAGGTGGGGCATGAGTTTCAGCATGTCTAACATGCATGGGTTCTGCTTTAAGTATAAACATGGAACCTCTCTTTTAAATAAAAGAAATTTTAAACAATAATATATTGTCAACAGATAAGGACTTTCTGTTGCACTCTCCTGGGACTTCCAAGGCAGAAATATTTTTTTCAGTGTTTGTACTTTGTTGTTAAGCATGCTTGTAAATATTATTGATAAAATGTGGCTGTGCATTTTAGTAGGCTCAATTTTTGCCTCTAGCCTTTCCTAAACATATTCTCAAAATACCACCTCACTCATAAAATGCTGAGATATTGGACTCCATTGCTGTTCTTTGCCCACTATATATATATATATATATATATATATATATATATACACACACACACATACACACACACACGCACGCACGCACGCACACACACACGCACGCACGCACACACACACAATTAGTTGAGGATGCTTCACTGACAACCAAATAAGTATCAGTTTGCTGTATGTGATATTCCCTGGAATAAGTAAATAGAAACCCAAGGGGAGGAGTTATTTTGGATAAATAAATTTTCAAATAGGTCTTAGCTTTTTCCATTATGCTCCCTTATATTTGAGGCAAAATATGAACTAGTGTTAGGAAACATGATAGTTTCTATTATACCAGTTCTATTGAGAAGAATTTTATACTTGCTGAATTTTCATATAAACTATATGTAGCTCTAAATGGGAAAAATAGCACAGTAACAGAGATAGAATGACAGAAACATGCTAGAGCAATTTTCATGAATTTTCCCCATTCTCTTCTAACCTATAGTCAGTTCCAGAATACATTTACAAAATCAGATGGGAATACCTGGAATAAGTAGAGTAACTTTCTGGAGTTTCATTTTCCAACATTTTGTTAGGGGCTAGAAATATTCTCTTGTTCCTTTGGAAAGTCTGTTCTCATTTTTTCAAGAGATAAATGGAACATTCCAATTTATGGTAGGTTCAGAATGTTCAAAATAGTAGAACATAACATTATTAATGAATGTGAGCTCCATCATCATCTTATCGTCCTAGCTCTTTTCATCTGTGTGTGAATTTTTGTGAATTTTTAAGTTTTCTTTTATTTTTGTGGTAGTTTAATCTTGGTCATTGTATATCATTATTCTGAAATTTTGTTCTATTATGCTTTTTCCTAGAATTACCATGAAAATATATACATACCATTTTGTATTTAAAAAACAACAACAAAAACTTACTCTTTTCTTTTTTTCATCAAATATCATTGCTTTTGCATGTGTATGGTTATATCTTATTAATGGCTTTTGTGGTGCAACTCTGTAATTAATATTTATGTATTAGCTACAGTATCTGTTCTTATGGAAGAAAGATTGCATTGTATAAAATCAAATGTTTTAAAGCATTCAAGTAAACCAAAAATATTGCCTCAAAAATGTGTTGAAAGGATGTAACAATCCAGCATGTGATTTTAATTAATGTCCAAGTAACTAAAAATGTATTCAGTTCATAAAGAAAACATATTGACATCTAATTATGGATCATAGAATTTGGTGCAGTGAAACTGTAGTGCATCTGTTCAGTGAAAACATAATCATGGAGAATACTAAATGGCACAATATATAATGAAAAATTAAAATAATGCACAAGTAAAACCATTAAAAATCACAGTGTGAAATCAAATAGAGTTGGAATTTAGCAAGAGAGGTCTGGTAATTCTAGATTCATGGATAACAGAGTTTGTGAAATTCACATAAAACTTACTGCACTAATTTAAATGGTCTCACAGCAGAATAGTCTCCTCCCCCTTTTTTTGCCTTCAATGAAATTAATTTTTTTAAAGTAGAGGGAAAAGTGCCATTAGCCCACTTTCACATTTTCAGACTTTTAATATGTATAGATTGAACTAAGAGTTATTTTTTTAATAAGTCATCTTAAAATTAACAGTGGCAAAGGCTAAGAAATGCCAAGAATTTTGACTTTCTTTTATAATACCATTGACTCAACCTCTTTCTCTCTATTTCCACTGATTTAGTTCAGGGTTCAGGCCCTCACTTTCTCTTACATATGGTATTTCAATAGCCTCCCTGAGAGCCTGCTAGCTGGTCCACTTGGTTCGTGACGGATCCCAGACCTCCTGATCTCTTTCCCCTCCAATATGTACTATACCTTATAGCATTGCTTCTCAGATTTAAGCTTGTATCTGAATCACCAGGAGGACTTGTTAAAAGACAGAATACTGAATTACATTGCCAGACATTCCAATTCAGTTGATTAGGATAGAGGCCCCAGAATTTGCATTTCTAATGATGCAGAGGTTATGCTGATATTAGGGATCCAGAGAACAACTGCCTTGGAGTCTTGCTAATCATCTTAAAATCAGTCTTGCCTCAGTACTCCCATTCTCACAACCCTTTATGGGCTTCCTGTGGGTCTTTTGAATCAAGCAGAAAATTTAGTAAGGTATTTAGGGATCTCTACCATATTGCCCCCAGTTTACCCTTTTAGCTCATCTCAGAGTTGCCTCTCCCTTGGTGCTAGATATTTTAGCACACAGAATAATTCACTGTTAAGAGAACATGTCCAAAAAATTTCTACCTTCTTGGTTTTGTTAGGCTTTTTCAGTCTGTCTGGAAAGCCCTTCTCTTTATCTCCATATTTCAGTCATTCAAGTCTCAGCAATAATGTTCCCTCTGCCATAAAGTATCTCTGATTTTCTCTTATTTACATAGGTCACAAGTAATGTCACACTTGTCTGAACTCTTTTCATATGCATTTCTCTAACTTTGATTTCTATTATACTTTCTCTACTTTTCTATCATATTTATCTGGATACATATGACTTCTATGACTTTGTAATGTATTTTGGAGCAGAGTTTGAATTTTATCTTCTTTTCTAGCACAATGTTTTATAAATAGAAGTTGCCAATAAATATTTATAGATTTTAATATTAATATAATAATCGTGAAAATATCAGTGATAAAGGTGAAACAATAATAATAAGACCAAATAATATCTATTGGACCCATTATGTGGCTAGGCAAGATTCTAGCTTCACACATTTGATTTTATTTAACCTTTTGACTATCCCTGTGAAATGTTGCTATTTCCATTTTATAGGTGAAGAAACTGAGACACCAGGAAGTTAAATAATTGTCTATAGTCATATAGCTGGTAAGTGGAATAACTAGTGTATGATTCCAGGCAGTAAATCTCAAGAGCTCAGTTTTCTAGCTCTTTTTAAAATGAAGCTTTTTATATCATAAAAATGTAGGTACATAATATTTGGGCACAAAGTAGATGGGTATCTGCACAACTTTAACTTGTGGTTAAAAAACTGACTAGACAATGATTAGCACTAACCCACATTCAGTGGCAGAGTGGCCATAAATATCCTTCCAGTTGTACTCCTCGTCTCTTCTACCTAACTAGTGTTGTATGTCTATGACACAACTGCCGGGAACTCAATGTACCCTCTTTCTTGTCTTCATGTTAACGTGGTCAAGCATGTTTCTCTAAGAGTGCACCTGGGCCCCACCACATTAGTACGACCTTGGGTACTTGGAGAAAATGCAGAGTTTGAGAATTAAACACGATCAACCAAATCAGATTCTCTGTGCGAATCACCTGAGAATCTGCATTTTCCCCAAGCATCATGGTGGTTTTATGCATTCCAAAGTTTCAGAAGTACGCTCTCTCTCTGCATCATCAAAGCAATGACTGTGATTTATCAACATTCTTTTAGTGTGGGTCGAGTGGGGATTCAGAGAAGTAGACTCTGGTTGGTGACCGCCCTGATCTAGGTTTCACATAGGTGTGGAGGCACAAAACACTAAGTGAAGATTTGTTTGGATTACCAGGGCTTCTTTAAAAATGGTAATTCTGAAGCGTTAGCATAGGTTATTTTAATCAAGTATTCAAGTTGCTTTCCTTTTACGCATAGAGGACTTTGTTATTCTGGTGTTTCATAATCTCAGATCTAATTTACCACCACCTATTCAAAATGAAGTTTTATTAAATATTATATAAATATAAAACAAAGTATACATTCTATACAACTATAAAATTAAACAGAATGTATAAATCAAGTTCAGACAAATCTATAAAAGCATAAAACTCAAGTTACAAACATTAAAAATGAGGGAGGATATTTATTGAAACTACATTTGTCATGTTATATTTAAAAATAACAAATGTACTGCTTTATTTACTGTGTCACTTGATGTCAACATATTTTTTTATGCTTTTGAGCACAAATGACTATAATTTGATTCATCATTGTTATAACTTTTTTTCGTTTTAAATGAATTTTTAATTTTAACCACTATTATATTCATAGGCCAATTGATTTAAGAATATGTGCAAACATGAAATACAATCATAAAAATGATAATTAAATGAAAATATTCTCCACAGCATATTTATTCTGTGCGCTAATAATGAACCATAGCAAGATGCTCTGCAGTTAGACTAGCCTCCATTTTCTGTTGAGTATGTTTCTCTGGTCAGTATATTTCCACAACTAGACATTTTTCTCTGACAACTACTGTGTACGAGCCATTCAGAAATAATGCTGGACATTATTTGGCCTTCCATCACTTAGAATGTGATCAAATGGAAACCAAGTAAGTTATCATAAGGTGCTCATGTAGGTGGGATGGGATACTAATATCAGTATTCTAAAAATCCTTTTAGAAAAGAAAACATAGCATTAAAAATGCAACAAAATTTCTAGTGCTCCAAAACCAAAATGGGTCTACTCTCGTCTTCGGAATCCTTGAAAACCTGGAACCATTACTGGGGGGATTGGGAGGATTGGGAGTATGGAGTGCCCAGGGAAATTGGGGGAACAGAAGAAAAATTATGGATCATGGACATGGACTTCAGTGGATTAGCAGTTTGTTAGATATTCAGACAAAAGCAGATTTGAAGGGAAGGAACAATATTGTACAGAGAAAGTTGGGACAGTAAACGATAAACCACTGGCACTATTCTCACTTACTCTGTGCCCTTTTTTGGCTCTCTCCTTGCGGACTACTCAGGCAACTCTGTCATGTAAGAGGTGACCTCTGATACAAGTAAATTGAATACAGAAGCTTAAGTGCTCAGGTTGATTTTTGGTCTCTATCCTGCTGTAGCATGTAATGACAGTCCCGCATATTATCACATCTGTCATTTTGCAGTCTTCATCCTGAATTTCTAATTGTTTAAAGCCTTTTGAATATCCTCCGGTGACATCACTCACAAGAATGAGGGAATGAAGTCCACTTTCCTGACTTCAGGAATATTTCCTTCTTAAACATCCTTTGCTGATACAAATTTGAATTAGTTCTAACGAGCTCCATATTAAGAGAATTTAAATTATGTTCCTCCAGAAACTGATTCCATTGTTTAACACCTCACATTTCTGTGTAGGCACCCTTCCCCATATCTAATCTAAACCCTCTGTTAACTGCATTTTATTCTGTTTCTCTTTGTCTGGCTTTAGCATCAGAAGAACAGATGGCCATCTTTTCTCAGTACTTGAAGACTGTTTCTAAGAAACATTAAGTTTGTATCAGGCCTCACTTGTTAGGCAAAGCTCCTATTAAGGACTGAGATTGGGACAATCTTTAATTCATCAAGTGTGTCTTGAAGTCACAGTTTACCTTTTCCTCATTGTCATTCACTTAATAGTTTTTTTTCTTTACTTTTCTCATCCCTATCTTAAACTTATTGACATTGAAGTGTAAATGGCCACTCAAGCTTAAAATGTAAGTCACTTGGTGCAGATGTCTTAATTTTAACAGGGCATTTTCCCCTTAGATTGAGTTTTCCTTTTTTTCTTTTTTTTCTTTTTAGACTTATTGGGGTGACATTGATTAATAAGAATTACATAGGTTCCGGGTGTTCAATTCTACAGTTGAGGTTTTAATTGCAGGTTTACAGTATCTATAAGTTGGATAAAGGAGTGTGGAAGGAGGGTAGAGGTTCCTTGTCCACATTACTAAAATCCTGTGCAGGCAATGGGTTAAATGCTCCACATGGGAGCAGTAGCTCTCTTCATTCATGATTCATTCAACATATATTCACTGAGCTTCTAGTGTCTGGGGCATTGGAAATCCAGCATGAATTAGACAATGTCTTACAAAAATTATATTCTTTTGGGGGTAGAAAAACAATAAACCAACACAAACAAGAAAATACCAGGTGTGAGAAATGTTAGGCAGAGAATTCGAATAGGGCAAGGTAAATTGACAGTGACTGCCTGGCTACTTTAAATTGTGGAGTCAGGAAAGGCATTTCCTGGGAGAGGTGATATCTAAATTGAGATCTGAATGTGAGACCGGGCCAGCCCTAGGCAAAGAGGAGAATAGCTTCAGGGAGGGGTGAAAGCAAGTGCAAGGACTCCACGAGATAAACTTAGTTTCTCCTGTCTCGCTCTGACTGGAAAAGAGGAGTCTAGAGAATGAGGTTGGGGAGAGAGGGAGGGACCAGGTCATGGAGGACTTTGCTGTGCCTGATAGAAACTTAAGATTTTATTCTAAGCAGCGTGGGAAACCTTTGGAGCTGAAGCCAATTTACAATTTTAAATATTACCAAATTTCTGAGTATTCCAGGTGAGAGAAAATAGTGACTCAGGATAAGGATAGTGGAAGTGGAAACAGAGAAAAATTTAGAGGAGGCGTGTCCAACCTGCAGCCCAGGACGGCTTTGAATGCAGACCAACACAAATTCTTAAAACATTATGAGATTTCCCTTTTTCGTGTGATTTTTTTGTTTTGTTTTGTTTTGTTTATCAGCTAGTGTTAGCATTAGTGTATTTTATGTGTGGCCCAAGATAATTCTTCTTCCAATGTGGCTCCAGGAAGCCAAAACGTAGGAGAACACTGCTAATTTAGAGGGAAGTTGACAGGGCTTGTCTATGGGTTGTATGTGACTGACAAAAGGATTTCAAGGGTATGCCTAGGATTGACTAACTCAGGTTACTTATTATTATGGGGAAAACTAAGGGAGAAATAGTTTTAGAGTTAAAACCAAGATTTCACAGTGTAATGTGCTATGGAAGTTGTCGTCACAGACTTTGAGGTTAGATCCTCCTGAATCTAAATCCTCATTTAAGTATTTCCAGCCTTATCATCCTGAGCATAGATGGAGATCAATATTAGCATAGGATTGTGAAAATGAAAAAAAATAGACAATCTATAGAGAGCACTTAGGTACAGCAGCATTATTACTAAATGTGAGATTAGAATTTGAAATATATACTTTTTCTGTTGTCCAAATTTTAATATTTTTGGTTAATGTTTTATGCCATGACTCCAAGATACCATCCCAAATTGCAGTTTAAAAATTAGAAACAAATTTTTATTATTTGACTAGACCTTTTAACTAAAAAGTTTATATTTCTTCAAATACACCACACTGTTGTTTCAACCACAATAATATGCTGCTTCCAAATGACCAATTTGTCTACTAAGACTCATAAATATTTATACCATTGTTCAGTACAAACATTGGTCACTTTTACTTCTTCTATTATCCTATGCAGCTCTCTTTATACAGACTGTGAACCAGCCATTATCACTTTATTCATGTACTTTTAACCTTTTATTAAAAAATATTGTACTATATTCAGGCAACAACACTACTCTTCTCTTTATGGTGTCTTTGTCAAACATAATTCTTGAGTATCTCTTCCATTTTTCCAGGTTTCTAATGAAAATAGAAGTCTGGATTCTGGACTTACTGTCAAGGTCAGCTTTTTGACAGGAGGATAGTAAAAGGGATTAGAAAGAGTAATTCTTTCCAATTGTGAGGGAGCTACCATATTTCTCTTTTTTAGGCCATGTCTTATAAGAAGTTACCATAAGCAATTGGGAGGAACAGAGCTTGGGAGAGCATTAAGGTCATGTTTGAATCATCACTGGTAGAAAATTTGTATAGGAGAAATCTATTTAAGTATTGAACACCTAGAATTGGTTGGTATATGCTATTGACTGGTCAATATTCTGTGGTCTCACATTAGCTACCTTAGACTTTCTAGACAGATAAATAGAAAGACAATAATTTTCATTGATTAGTAGGATGAAATTCTTTGAGGACAAATAGATGATCTGGTATTTTGTGTGTGGAAGTAATGTTTTTTAAAAAGTTTATTAATGAAAATACTAATGAGATAAAAATCAAGAAAGGAAGAAAAAGTGCATCTCTTTCTCTCAAGTAATATTTTTAGACATGGCCCATTAATTTCTAGCTGGGCAGTAGTATTGATGGTGTAATCCTCCTGTGAGAGTCATGTTTTCATTCAACATATTTTACTCACTCATGTTTAACTCATTCAATGTGATCAATTTATCAGTATGAATGAGACTATCAGAGAGCCTATTATGGAAATATGCATTCTTTGATACCTAATGTATATGCCTCTTTGTTGAGGTAAAAAATGAATTTGGTGGGCTAACCTGAGAAATTTTGAATGAAAATTCTCCAAATAAGCAAGTAGTACTTATAGCTTAAAACATAATATGGTCCAAAATTCTGAGGCAAGAATGTTATATTTGCTTCAGAGAGACACTATTTATCTCTGTTGGCCAACATACTTTGAAACAACTATTTGATTTTAATGGATATATATCTTGCCACTCTGCCATCAGTAATTTGAACAGCTTGAAATAGTGTATGTCATCTTACATTGCTTTCTCTTTGAAGCAAACACAATCACTGGATTGTTTTTCATTGATTTAAAAACATTGACTTGCTGAAGTATGAGCCTGTGTACAGTCATAATTCTTGTCTTTTCTTCCTCAGCAAAGCCTGTGATAATTCTTTGAGTTTCAAGCAGGTGTCATGCATCAGATCCAAGTGCTTAATAAATGCACCAGAAGTATATTTTCCTTAAGGCCTTGTGTTTATCCCATTTCCATTTATCTTGTGAAATAGCTTCAAATGCTTTTCTAAAATCCTGGGAAAGAGCAGGTTAGCATTTCCACTTGGCACATAGAGCTAGTAAGTGTAAGGCTCCCCTGTCTATTTTGACCTTAACTAACCTTGGTGATTCCCAGCCTGTGTGCCAGGGGACTGTGAGGAGTGACAGAGTTATTGGATGGGGTCCACCAATCCATATGTGCACCAAGCTTTATTTTTTTTTTCAATCTGAATAAATATCTCTAACATGAAAATGTACCTTTTTTTCTAAATGCATGTAAATGCTGCAGTAATCAATAAAATACAAATACATTTAAAAGTGATCCTGGATTCATCATGACTTTTTGTCACTTTATATTTTCTCAATTAATGGATAATATTGGGTTACTTACACTTTTTGCATCATCATTGACAGTGCTCAATGCATGCATTTTAAAAAAAGATGACATTATTAGCCACAGGTACCACACTAATACCAAATTAAAATGACTTTTTATTGTGTCTGTTCTGTGAGCTGGTCATATTCATTTCGTTCAAATTTCACATTCATTTCAATCAACAGTATACTAATACATTAATAATAATATAACTAACAACAACTATAATAGCTATTGTATTGGTTACAGGCAGTCATTTAGATTTTACACCAATCCTGTGAAGTAATTATTATTATTCCCATTTCATTAAAAGGAAACCAAGACTCAGAGAACTCAATAAAGGATATTGAGTTCCTTTAGAACCCACAACAAACTAATGAGTACTGTGGGCTTTAAATCCTAGTTTGGCCATCTGACTCTAAACTGCTTGCTCTTTTGACTCCATCTCATCGTGGAACAACATGACATGTAAAACATACTTATCAAAATTGTGCTTGAGTCTGGAAGGTATAGACTCATGAAAGAGATGTGTATATGACTGGACCTGCTGTCAATTATGCTGAATGTAGTCAATTATGATTTTTCAAGAACATTTAATCTAGAGAGATTTGTTTGTGAAATCCATGAAGTCATATGAATGCTATTCAAACTAGGCAAGTTCAACTACTCCTTACTAATAAACCAGCAACTGCCTACTAGAAGTATCTAATTTGAACCTACTATTTTAACTATCAAGAGAGACTAAATAACCAAAATTAAATAAAATAAAATAAAAGGAGGAAAACCAAACTATGAGATAGACATTGGAGAGCGTAGGGAAGAAAAGAGGGGAAGAGCTACATGCAGTTCATGGACTTTAAAAACAAAAAGATCTGGGGCCTTAGCAGTCTCCCCTGAAAGTTTACAGCTCATTCTTGTAATTTGTAATTCCTCTGATGAACTAGGTGCTAGTCTTACCTACCCTCTCTCTCCTGCATCCTTTGTCTTCTCCCCCCTTCCATGGTGGAAAATCCTACTGTTTGTTTATAATCCAGAGTTTTAAAGAGGCTGAACTAAAATTGGCAGCTTCTGGGACATCCCTGCCAATGGATAGCATCCAAGTTGGCTCTGCCATGAAGAGGCAGCTAGCTATGCCCACATAAGGATATTTTGGCTTTGTGTTTCTGCTGTCTTGTTGCCAGGCAGACAGTCCTCCAGGAGTGGGAAAGTGCAGCCAGGGCAAATGTTTATAGCTAGAGTGGTCAGCTGGTCGGATCACTAGTCTGAAGGAAAAGCTATCAGATATCATATTTGACTCCTCATGGGAAGCACTTAACGTTGGGCCGATCACTTAGCCTCTTAGTCCCCAAGCTGATGGACCAGGACCACAGTGCATATATATACCTATTATCTGCCCAGGGATATTTTTAAAAATGCAGTGCATTTTTTCTAGTCTTGACTATATGAGAGATAACTTTGTTTTCTGATGTGAGAGCAGGGAAATAACTCTTTTTCTGTAGCTCTTCTAAGGTTATACGAGTAGTCAAGTTTAGGAGACAGAACAATTCTCCCAGTGCTGGGAGAAAGGCTTCCCTTCGAATGTTTCTCATAGGCTAATCCATTACCTGAGGAGGGAACACAAGGTGTGTGTACAAAATTACATGTAGAAAGCATATGTGTAAAACATAGATGTATGTATGGTATCTCTGTAAAGACGCCTTTATCTAGACATTAAGCCCCAACTTTTATAATGGGAAAGCAAATCAGATTAGACTGCATTGGCTGTTTAACTGAAGGAGCCACACAGATGGGAAAGAAGCACAGACAAATTGCTTTTGGCTCTGCTTTCCTGTATAACAACATCAGATATTTTTAGTTTCTTTTTCTTTGCGTTGTGCATGTTTCTGCCTGATATAGAAAGTCACTGCACATTGTCTTCATTGGTTTTGCCATTCTCTACTAACAGGCCCATTTAGCATTTCATTTAACTTTTCCATGTCTGAGATCTGAAGCTACCATGGGAAAGTCCATTTTTTCGGATGTAGATGACGGGTAGGTAGGAATAATTAAATGTGATGGAAAAATTCTTATTAGCAGAAAAAAGTCTTACATTTTTTACCTCGTGTTAGATAAATATTTCTGGTTAATGCAAAGTGTATTTCCAGACTGGATAGACCGATATATACCTTAGTTCCAATGATTAGAATACATTTTTCTAGACAGACCCTGTATTCATATGATGAGCAGCAAAATTCATTATAAATGATTATTTAGATAATGTCTACATGAACTTACATAAGTTGGCCACTTCGTACTCCCTTTCTTGAACTTTCCCTTCCGTAAATGGCAAGAGTTGGTATTTTCATATCTAGGTTGCTTCTGACATTACAGTGTCAGGTTGGAAAGAGGTGAGTATGATTCAGGTTCCAGTATTCTACATCTAGAAGGGCTAAATTGAAAAGATCATCACAGGAAAATTAAATCACCAAAAATAATATAATAATACACCATTATAACACACAGCAGCTTTATGTCAACAAGTATTCCAGTAGGCTCTCTCATAATTGTTACGTTCCTACAAAACTGGTCGACAAGCAAGGAATTAAAAACGTATGACTCAAACAACGTGGCAACTTCTTAAAAAGTTAATCATAGAGTTAACATATGACCAAAGAATCCCACTCTTAGGTATCTACCCCAAACTTGTGTTCATATGAAGACTGGTCCACCAATGTTTATAGCAGCATTGTGTATAATAGTCTCAAATTGGAAAACAATCCAAATGTCTATCGACCTGCAAATGAATAAAGAAAATATGGTGTATGTGTTTGTGTGTGTGAGTGTGTGTATGTATGTGTGTATATGTGTGTGTGTGTATGTGTATGTGTGTACACACACACATACACATACACACACACACACACACACACACTAAAATACAATTCAGAAACTAACAGTAACAAACTGCTACTGATACAAGAAATAACAGAGGAACCTCAAACATATTACTTCTAAGAATCCAGGCACAAAGACTACATGATTATTTAGTATGTTTCACATGTATGTTATGATATGTAGTATGATTATATTTATATGAAATTTCTAGGAAAAAATCGATAAAGAAAAAAATGCACATCAATTATTACCTGGAGCTGGAGATAGAAGTGGGGGATTAACTACTAAGAACATGGGGCAACTTTTGGGATGATGAAAAGTTTTAAACTAGTTGTTGGTGATGGTTGCACAGTTGCATATGTTTATTAAAAATAATGGAACTGACACTTCTAATAGGTGAATTTTATGGCATGCTAATTAACCTCAATAAGGCTATGATTCTGAATGCTTATCAGTTTCTATAGCTCTGTATTCACCTCATTCCAATTTTGCATGCTGTTATTTCAGAGTAATTGAGAGAGAGAGAGAGAATGTGTGTGCGTGAGACAGGTACACTCGGTACTCCTCTGCCCGATGTACTGCAGTTATGATGGAATTCTGTTTCTTGAATATGCCAAATTTTACTCTGCTGAAGGAGATTCTTCTGCACATGTTATAACATGCTTTCCCTGGAACGTTCTTTCGCACCATGCTTCTGAAAGCTGACTCCTCTTTTAGATAGTTGCTGATGTAAACATCTCAGAGAGGGCTTTCCTGTCTTTGTAAAGGCGATTCCCAACCTCAACAATAGTTTTTGGCCCCTTGTAAATTTCTTCTATAATATTTTACCCAACCTTGAGTTATTTTCATTTATGAATGTATGCATGCAGATTTATTTTTGTATATATACACATATGTATGTATACGTACACATATACATATTCATATGAGTATATGTATACATATGTCACACGCATGTGTGTGTGTATATATATATATGTGTGTGTGTGTGTATATGTATGTGTGTGTGTGTATGTATGTGTGTGTGTGTGTGTGTATATATATATATGTGTGTATATATATATATATATATATATACATATATATATAAAATCTTCCCAAATAAAATATAAAGCATATAAGTAGAAGTATATCCTAGTGCAGGTTTACAGTGTGGGTATTTAATATTTTTGATGAATTAACAAATTAATGAATAAGTGTATTCCTTGTAGTATGAAAGGCATGAAAGATTAGAAAAGTTCTGAATAATTCAGGTAGGTCTACATTCCAATTTTCCTGCTGGATTTTCATAACCATGAATGGATTTGGTTCATCTAGGAAATACTGATATTCCTGGAAGTGTTCTGGAATTAACCTGATAGTCCGAAAATCTCTGAGAATGATGTAAATTTTAAGTGGCAGAAAACTCCTATATTTGTGAGGGACACCTTAAGTTTTTCAGGTCTATGTCCTAAACTCTCACATGACCTGGGAATCATAGAGGCTCCGGATTTATTCAATGCCCTGAAATTACTAGTTGCTAAATATTGCTTTTATGACACCTCATCAAGATCTTTTAAAAACCTGGTTTTACAATTGAATCAAACCTCCCAGTGGGCAAAGCATAATAGAAAACTAATGTGCAGTTAACTGTGCCCTAAATAATGAGGCTTCCCCAAAACCTTATCTTCCTCCTAGAAAGTAGTTTATACTCTGAAAAAAATCTCACTCATTACATAATCTGACAAAATAATATAATATAGTTTTAATAGCTACAGTTAATACATTAAACATATGGTTTCAATAATTACTAATCTTTACATTTCTCACTACTAATTATGATCTTAAATCATTCACTCCTTAATTTGTTCTGTCAAAGTTTTTATTTATTCCAGACTGAATAGTGAGTTTTTGCACTTCTCCCATTAGCCTAACGTTGTTGATATAAAGCCGCTGTGTGTTGTAATGGTGTATTATCATATTATTTTTGGTGATTTAATTTTCCTGTGATGATCTTTTCAATTTAGCCTTTCTAGCTATATAATAGTTTCAAAGGATATTTCAAAAACTTACCAAGACTGTTGTTATTTGTAGTTGTGTATAATTTTAATACCATTTTGCTAACTGCCAGTTATATTTGTCACCCTTCTCCAGCTGCCTATTTCTGCAGGGTGGCTTTACTACTGCAGTTTTGTTCCTGCAAACTGGGAAGTTGTTGGCTTGAGAAAAGTCAAAAGACTCCCGGGAAATACTTTTTGGACTGAAATGAATTGAAATGCATCACTGCTTGTTACTGTTAGGTGTGTATGTGAGTATTGGGTGTCCATGTTTCTGGGTAAAGTGAGGCAGGCTTTGTGAGGAGTGTGGGAGTAGCTGTAGAGTCATCAGGCACTCTCAGAGGTTTTTGAGAGACTAGGACTAGGGTGAGGTGAGTGTTGAACTTGCCTCAGGCACAAAATGTAAAGGAATGTAAAAAACTCAGTAACCAAATTAAATCATATTTTCATGCAATGTTTAAAAAAATCAAATTAGCAAACTGTACCTGTGGGTGACCGCCTGTTTTTGTAAATCAAATTACATGAGACTCAGGGCTGGGATAGGGTGAGGCGAGAGAGGCAGGAGCATGCAAATGGAGGGTTGTGTCTTTTCTTTTTAAAACTTTGATACATTGTTTGTAATAGATTTTTACATTAATTTTAATATTTAAAAATGATTATTCTCAGTTTCTTTGAGCTCTTCCCAGAAATGGTGGCTATAGGAATGCTTAATAACTCACACAAATTTTGGGAGATTTATGTAATTAATGTTTTGGGAGGTATATATATTGGATCCCTGAAATGCCACTTTTATTTAAAATTCCTGTATTAGAGGAGTTGTTTGTAAAAAGCAGTGCAGCAATTATGTATTCTGAAGGCTTTACTTTATTTGGAGCTGCAAATACTTAGAATATTGTAAACTGTAATTTTGAGCTGACAATCTATACCAAAATCATATGCATGTAATTCTATAATATAACAATATCATAAATATATTAATATAACTACATTAAAACAAGTGTTATTTCTGGGAATAGATTGATTTCTTGACCATCATCTTGAACTGGCCACATATAGGATAGGGTCCCTGGCTATCTGTGGAGTGAAGGCTTTGTCCACAAGATGACAAGGGTCAGCTCAGGAGATGGGGGGGAGGGCACTTTTATCTTTCCTGTTGTCATTTGAGGTTTTGATTTCTGGGTAAAGAAGCCATTTATCTTTGTAAAGAAAACAAATATTTTTGCTTCCTCCAGTTTTCTGTTAATGGCAAAAGAATGGAAGTGAATAAAGTTTTACTGATTTTTGAGACACTAAAAAAGAAAAGGGCATTATTTCTACTGGATCCTGTATATACCATATATGTACACATATATCATAGAGAAAATAAAATCTGTTTTTCCTTGAATGATTCCTACGTCAATATAAAAAATGGAAAAATCAAGAAAATATAAAACTATACTTAAAAGCAAATAGTTACTCATATTTATACCACCATTGATACTTACATTTTAGATATGTACTAAGTAGAATCTACTGAATATTTTTCTGAGGCTGCCTCTATGGCCATATCTGTACTTTTTTGGACCCTATTATTGCATGTGTTGGTTCTTGGTTTGCTGCAGATTCTTCTACGGATACAGTGTAATACAGAAGTGAACATTGATGCAGCATGTTTTCCTACAGAGTGGAGCAGAGTGGAGCGGCTGGTTTCTGACCTTAGAATATAACTGTGAGCCTCAGGAAGCTAGATGATGCTTATGTGCTCTGCATTCTATCAAATGAGGGCACTTTTTACTCCTACACTTCCTACACTACTAGGTTTCCAGGTAATGTATTATCTTTCGTGCTTCCCAAGTTCCTCCTTCCTCCTTATCCACTCCCTGCCTCGGAAGGTCCTGCCATGAGACTATCTGCCCTTCCCTTTCTGTTGCAGTCATTTACAAAACCCTCTCATTTCTGAGTATTTTAGCTTCTGCTGCTTTGTCATTCTTATCACCATTACTCTCTGTCATAGTTTTTAGTGATTTAAACATCCACAGATTTTATTTGCAGACTTTCAGTTTCTTGACCTCTTCTCCATTAATCTAACCCTCTACCACCGTACATCAGACATCTGCTTCCAAGGCCCTATTAGTTACTGCATTGTTACCATACATAGTTGTTGACGTTCTGTATATTGACTACTTCCTAATTTTTTAGCTAATAACCTTATTAGCTAAACAAAACAAAACTACCCAAATTGATCAAACCACATTTTCATTGTCCCCCCTTATCCCATTTCATAGTCTCACTGTCCTACTTGCCAACTTAGATCCCGTGGTTTGTCATTATAAGCATAGCGTATACCCTCACTTGCTTTGTCTCTCTCTCTCTCTCTCTCTCTCTCTCTCTCTCTCTCTTTTACTAACACAGGAGTCAGATTTAAACCCATCAGAAAAATTCCAGTGCTTGAGCTCTTAATCACTACAATATACATAGGTTATCTCCTTTGATACAATACACCTGTAAAAATAAATCAGAATAGAAGCTTGGAGAAACTGAGTAAGTCTTAGAGGATCACACAGCTTATCAGTGGTGGAAGTATTTAACCTCTGCTAATTTTTGTCTATACCCAAGCAGTTAAACTTGTCTGTGAAAACTTTATGTGGACTCATTTTACTTTAAATCCATGGCCTTTTCAATAAGACTTTTAGTGCTCTCAGGCAGAGCTACATTTCCTTTGTCTGTCTTGTTTCCCCCCATACCTCTATCCTCTTCTCAAGACTAAACTCATTTCTCATTTATAATCTCTCTTGATAATCTTACCTTGTATTATACTGAGATCACAGAAGCAATCTGAAGAGATTATTCCCAGTGTCCTACTGCCATATCTACCACTCCATCTACATGGAGAACTATGTATTTGACATTTCTCTTGCTGTGGACTAGCTGACTGTGTTTTATGCATATCAAATACTATCAGTGTTCACTGGATTCAAATTTCTCATCCAAATATTTGAGCTTTGTCTCTATTACCTCATTAAGTTTTTCCTCCTCACTGGGTCATCTAAGTGCTATAATTTCTCCCATTAAAAAAAAAAAAAAAGAATGATGGAAGAATAGACAACTAGCTTAATGGAACAGAATAAAGAACTTAGAAATAGACCCATATAAATATAGTGAACTGAACTTTGACAGAGTAGCAAAGGCAGTACAATGAAGGAAAAAATAGTCTTTTCAATAAATCAAGCTGGAACAACTGAACATTCACATCTGAGAAAAAAAAAAAAAAAAAAAAAAAAAAAAAAAAAAAAAAAAAAAAAAAAAAAAAAAAAAAAAAAAAAAAAAAAAAAAAAAAAAAAAAAAAAAAAAAAAAAAAAAAAAAAAAGACTCTAGACACAGATATTATACCCTTTCTAAAAATTAACTAAAAAAAAAAAAAATAGATCACAGAACTAAGTATAAAACACAAAACTATGGAACTCCTAAAGGATAACATAGAAGAAAATCCAAGAACAAAATCCAGAGGATCTTGGATTTGGTGATGACTTTTTAGATGCAACATCAAAGGCGCAATCCATGAAAGAAGGAATTGATAATCTGGACTTCATTAAAATTTAAAACTTCTGGGAAAGATAGTGTAAAGAGAATGAGAAGTCACAGAGTAGGGGAAAATATTTGCAAAGGACTTATCTGATAAAGAACTGTTATCCAAAATATGCAAAAAAAACCTCCTAAAATTCAACAGTGAGAAAACAAACACTCTAATTAAAAAATGGGCCAAACACCTCAACAGTCACTTCACCAAAGAAAATATACAAATGACAAGCATATGAACAGATACTCCACAATATATATTGTTGCAGCAGGACAGGTAACCGAGGAAGTCAAATAGCACTCAGAGAGTTGGAGAACCAGTTTTATTATGCCAGCGAGCTCAGAAGAGTTACAGTGTCCAAATTCTGAGCCCAGACTAACAGACTATTTGGACTCTTATACAGTTGGGGTTGGGGCTGACTGATGCGATAAGCAAGCAGGGTTACAGAAGCTAAATGCATACACTAGGCCACTGGTGGAAGGAATGAGGAAGTGGGAGTTCACAGAATTTACATAGTCTGCAGAATTTACATTAAACAGCTTTGTCAGGAATTTTCTATTTCAATATCATCAAGGAAATGGAAATGAAAACAATAGTGAGATATGACTACATAGCTATTAGAATGGTCAAAATCCAAAACACTGACGAAACCAAATGCTGGTGAGGATGTGGAGCAACAGGAACTCTCCTTCACAGCTGGTGGGAATTCAAAATGGTACAGCCACTTTAGAAGACAGCTTGGTGTTTTTTTACAAAACTAAACATACTCTTAACATATGATTCAGCAATCATGTTCCTTGGTGTTTTCCCAAAGGACTTGAAAACTTATGTCCACACAAAAACCTGCACATGAGTGTTCATTGAAGCTTTATTCATAATTACCAAATCTTGGAAGCAATCAAGACGTCCTTCAGTAGGTGAATGGATAAACAAACTGTGCTACATTTAGACAATAGAATATTATTCAGTGCTAAAATGAAAAGAGCTACTATGCCATGAAAAGATGTGGAGGAAACTTCAATGCATAGTACTAAGTGAAAGAACCCATTCTGAAAAGACTATATGCTACATGATTCCAACTACATGACCTTCTGGAAAAGGTAACGCTATGGAGACAGTGAAAACATCAGTGCCTGCCCGAGGGTAAGGGGGAGTGAGAGAGGTAAATAGGCAGAACACAGAGGGTTCTTCAGGCAGTGAAATTACTTTGTATAGGATACTACAATGATGGATACATGTCATTATACATTTGTCCCAATCTAGAATGCACACCATCAAGAGTGAATCCTAATGTTAACTATGGACAATGTATCAATGTTGGTTCATCAATTGTGGCAAATACACTTCTCTGGTGGGGGTTGCTGATAATTAGAGAAGGTATATACATGTGGGAATTGGGAGTATGTGGGAAATCTCTGCACCTTCTGCTTAATTTTGCTTTTAAACCTAAAACTGCTCTAAAAAAGAAAGTCTATTAAAAACATAATGTTTTATAATGTTTCTCTCTAGTTTATTCTTTATTTCTCTGCTTTTCTTTTTTAAAAGTATAACTTTTCAAAAGAATGGTTGATTCTCATTATATCTAGGTCTTCTTTGCCCATTCTTTTCGTTCCAATAGTAACAGACTTTGATCCCATTTCTCCACCACATGTAACTCTTAAGCTTACCAATGTTTGTCATTTTGCTCAATCTGTGGATCATTGATTGTCATCTATTTTGGCATACATATTTTTAAAATGGGTCACTGAGGCCTTCTTTCTCCTTCCTTCTTTAAATAATTTCTTCCTAGGATTTTAATAACAGGGGTTTCCCTGGTGGTATAGTGCTGGGCTTCGGCGCTTTCAATGCTGCGGCCTGAGTTTGATTCCCAGCCAGGGAGCCATCCTCCCCCCTCCGCCTCCCCCCCCCCCCCAAAAGTACAGCATTCTCCCTTGATTCTATTTCTACCTCTGGCTCTTCCTTAATATCACAGTGCTTGATCTCCTACAACCTACATCATACCTCTTTGCTTCTTTGTACTCCCTCCTTCAGTGATATTATTCAGTCTCAAGGCTTGAAGAACTCCATCCTTCTTACTACTTTAGTCAAAAACTGTGCATTCATCTTCTATATCTTTCTTTCATACATATGGAAACAAATGTATCTGAAGTACTATTGACTCTACATTGTACATATTGTAAAAATCTAGAATTTGACCATCTCTCATATCCTTCATTGGTACCATTCTGATCAAAGCCAACATAATGTCTTGCCTGGATTATTGCTATGACCTCCTTTCTGGTCTCCCTGTTTTTACTTTGTTGCCCTACAAGTTATTCTTATCATAACAGCCATATTAATCTTCTCTGCATAATCTTCCAGTAGTTTTCTATATGATTCAGAGTAAAAGCCAGAGTCCTATAAAGCCCCATATGAATGAGTTCATTCTAGCAACAGTTTAATCACTATATGTATCTGCCTTACTAGTCATTCATTAAATTCTCTTATTGTGACTGCTCCTCAGGTTAAAAAATTCCCACTGTTTCATTTTTTAAATGCAGGTTCTACTTTCCAATCTTCATCACCGATTCTTATTAATATTATGAGCGCCTATTCTGGGTGTATAAAAACAAATAAAATATTTACTGCTCTCAAGGAGTTTTTACATTTGGAGCAGAGACACAAATGCAATGAGTAATTACAAGCGCAGTAACTGTTATATTATTGAATGAATGCACGAAACAGTGGTGTGAAGAGCAATCTGTTAAAATTGCTTGATGTAGACCTAAAAGATCTCAGAGAAAAAGCGTTTGTTCTGACTGATAGAAGGTAAGCCCTGTTTTTTTAATTGTTTCCATTTTCCAGACTCTTTTAGTCATAATAATGGACCTGACTAAAGGCAACATGTGGGCATTTATATACAAAGATGATTATGTTTGGTCTCTTTTCTAATAACAGTCCCAGATCTTTTCCAGTTCCAGATGTTCATGGCCCCACTTATGATAAGATGGCACATATTTGCATTGTGGCTGGATTGCATGTGGTCAGGAAAAAAAAAGTTTGTTACTTTAGATTCCTTATTTTGACCCAGAGGTTCCCACATAACACATGTAAAAATGCTGTCACCCCTTTGAGGTATAGCCTCGTTGATGGAGGCAAGGTTCTGTGCAAATGCTGGCCTAGTGACAGCCATTACTGCATGGCTTTTGTGTCCACCCCAAAAAAGGGTATTGAAATACAAATGAGTGAGTGATGGTGACAGGTATATTGGCTCTAAGTTGTAGCAAAAGTAGCCATTTATGAAATTTAGCACATATTATTATTAATAAATTGCTTGTAACATCCCTCAGGTGATCGGGATAAGTTTCTAGGTTCTAATACCATGGTTTTAAACACCTGTTATATTCAGTGGATCCCCTGACCTTCCAGAAGATGTAAGACTCTTTTATGATGTCAGAAATCATGTTAATCTTTTTAAAAGTAGCATGATGTATTGACAGGAACATAACATTTTATACTCAAAGGACTTCAGTCTGGTACTATGCTGTAAGGTATCATACAGAACAATCCTGTTAGAAATACTGAGCCTCAGTTTAATTATGTGTACCATGGGACCGTGTAAGCTGCAAAACACTCAACCGTTTTGAGTTACTATTATTATAACAACGTTATCAGTGCACTGCTCATCTTTTTCTATTTTGCTCTCATCTCTCTTTCATTTTCTTTCCTGAATAGAGGTAGCTCCACCATACTTTGACAACTTACTTTTTATAGTTCATCATGAGCTTCTCTGGTGAATTGGGGATTTTACATTTGGGTATTGAGGATACAATGTATCATCAGGGGACTGCTGAATTACCTAGAGATTTTCAGTGTTGTGTTACTCATTAATTAAAGAGGATTTTCTGTTTGTTTGTTTGTTTGTTTGTTTAATCTCATGGGTGAGGTGAGAAAGAAGGCTCATTATTTTTTAAAGAGAAATGGAAAGGATAAGAGGAAGAAGGCAGCAGGGAAAATAAAACATCTTTAGACAGTGAAGGGAAGTGTTTCTGAGGAAAATCTCTGGACCAGTAGCATGCAGTATTTGTGATTAGATGGCTCCACTCTGCTCCTGTGCAGAAGGGGGCCCAGTTGTAACTTTGCTGCTGGGAGCCAACTGGGAAGTCCCACTCCCGGATCGGGGCTCTTGCCCTCTGCTTCCTATGCTTCTAGGGAGAGCTGCTCCAAGGACAGCCAGTACAAGGACCGAGTTTGCAAAGTTGGAGCCTCAGGTAGATATGGGTGGTTGCCTGACACTGATCATCTCACTGATTCCCCAGGTATTTGTTTAGTACCTAATACATGACAGTAAGAGCAGTAGACAAAACACACAATAGTCCTGTCCTCAGGGAGCGTATGTTGTAGAAAAATTAAGCCTTTGTTGTGAATAGAAATCTTGACTGGTTCACTGGATTTTTACTCCCTCCCCTCCCATGCATTGTTTAGATTATCAATATAATAACCTGGACATTCTCATTGTATTTTTGATGACACAGCTTCCTACGTTGGAGGCATTTTGTCATAATGGAAAAAGCACTAAACTGGGAATCAGACTACGTAGATGCCGTCTCATCTACCACTAATTAGGTATATGAGCTACAGCCTATCACAATCTCAGAATTCAAAGAAAGAACTGGGCTCTTTGATAATTTATAGCCCCTCTCTTTGTTCTCAGCTTGTGTGGTTCATGCTCAGTCAGGCAAAGGCAGGAAGTTCTCTCCTCCTGAATTATTTTCAGCAAAAATTCATGTCTCTTTTGGTAGCGTGCTTTCATTGCTCTGCATCATGAATAGTGGGCACAGATAGCATTCAGGCTTCCATGGCACCCAGATTTTTTACAGTCAGAACTTCTTGGATGTGCCCCTCTGAGAATAGTCTGTCAGATAATTAAAACAAAGGCCTACTTAACATCTACCAGGATCGGCTGCTCCACCATGTTTGGGATGAGGTGTTTGGGTTAAAGAAAGACAAAGCCTTTTCTGCTTCTTACTATAACATCAAGACTAAAGTTGGTTCAAATACTAAAAATACTTCCAAGTCATGCAGAGCCTTGTAGATATCCCCAAAATCTATTTATCCTTTTTCTTAGCAATAGAACCTCCAAATTATAGATTGGCATGTGGCTGCTCAAAATCAAGGCAACATATTCTTTTTATCTCTCTTTTAGTTTAGGGTGGCTGGGTGTCTGAGGTCTAGCCAAAGGGATGTGATACGAACAACTTCTTAATCATCTCTTTAATGAGAGGGCATGTTTTGTTTTATATACCGCCCTTATCCCCAAATTTTCCATGCTGAAACTAGGCCGTGGTGGATATGCTGGTGAATCATCTTCAACTGCAGACAGGCAATTCCCTAGTAGGTGATGAGGTGACATTAAAGAAGAGTTTTGGGGCTTTAGCTCCATGGAACTACCACACAAACCTTGATCTTTTTAGACTTTGATGTCTTTCTTAAATCATTGAACATTATGGTGTCTTTGTTTCTGTAGCCTACTGTATATCCAAATTAATACAAAGATAAATAACTCAGGATAAACATAAAAATGTAACACTATTAGTAATCATCTTTGACCTGTCCCGAAAAGGTGACTAATCCAATTCAGTATATTCTATGTGAAAAGTTATCTGTCTGTCTGTCTGTCTATCTATCTATCTATCTATCTAGAGAATAGGAAGTAATTTAGGGAAGATCTTTAAGAGTATACATTTTAAAATAGTAATTTCTTTATTACTCTTCTTTGGAGTAAAATTTTTTAAAATGATGAAAAAGGAAACATCTGGTTGAATATGAAATTCACATAATTTTATACATTCTAAATTGTGATTATGTCGTCAATAAAAACTTTGTTGTAATCCATGATGATTGAAAGTCAAACTCAAATAGAAAAGACCAGAAAAGCGTATAGAGAAGGTAAAAATAATTTTGTTGTGGATATTTCAGTATAGAATTTCCTGATTTTAGATTTATCTTGTCAGCATTAATGATATACATCCATGCTTGCATTTGGTTTTCAATTTTTTTTTTGTAAAAAGGTTCCTTTTGAACAAACAAGAATAATTAAAACCACTCAATATTAACTCAATAATATCTTAATGAAGATTTTAAAATTGTTTGGCTAACATGTTTTCTGCTTTAGTAGTGATGTCACTGTGAAATGTGAGGATAACACTTCATGTGTTAATATTTGTTGTGAAGTGATTTAATAAATGTTTAAACAAGTCATTACCATGTTGACAGTATTTCTTATCATGGAACTGTAGTTTTGATATTGATTGTCATGCTAGTCTTCCCACGCCCTTTCTCTGCCCTGAAAATGTGAGGAAACATAAGCATGACCTTCAGATAGTGCTGACAGACTGAATTCATCAGTCATGGATGTCTGTTTCTGAGTCTTCCTCTCTTCTGTGTCAAAGAAGGAAAGACAGTAATCCTCCTTTCCACACTGAGGTAGTATAATAGTATGTGTGGAAGTGGCAAATCGTGTTTAGTATACTCACTGGCATACGCATCTGTTAGGAGAGGACCAGGCTAGCATAAGAGTTTGGCTCATGTATAAGTAACCTCAAAAGAAAACAGGAGCCAGGAAGCCCCTTCTGAACTTGTCTAATAGATTTCAAACTTGCGACGGAGAAATAATACAGTTTATCCTCTTGGCTCCTCTGAATAAAGGCCACTGTCTTACCTTCACAAATCCATAGAGTTAAATTAGATCTGTGACATTCATTTCTTCAGTAATAACTATTGAGCTACTATGTGCCAAGTAAATAATGAGCTAAACAGGTGCCATTTCTATCCTCTGGAAGCTTTCAGTTAAGGAGTGGGTTTGCATCCTTGTTTTTGGCTTCCATTTCCTTATGACCCTCTGACTGTTCAGCCAAGAACTCTTCCTATGAGTTACATCAATGAGAAAAGAAGGCATGACCTGGGCATGGTGTAGTGCCTTCAGTTAAACAATAACAGAGATGGAAGTTTTCTTTGTTTATCTGCTGCATACCTTTTTTCTACCCTTGATGTTAGCCAAAAGGCTGAGAAGCAATGCATAGCTTTTTTCTAAAGAAAGACTCCCAGGTAGATGAATGGCCATTCAGTTTCTGCTCCAATACCTTTTAAAAGGTTTTTGTGCTGTATTTTATCAATTTTTTTGTAATATAAATTCAGAAATTTCCAATTCATTTATGTGATCATAAAAGGATATGAGTTCAGTATGGCCCAATTTGACCTTAAAGGTTCCATGTTTAATCCTAGTGATCACCTATTTCTTCCTGAATTCTCACAATTTAAAAACTTGTCCAGAGATGAGATTTTCAGGCACTAATTTTTAGTATCTACTTTTTTTTCTATTTAAAATCAGTACAGTTGCTCACCTCAAGTTTTATGTCATAGTTTCTATTCTTCCTGTAACTATGAGACTACTTTTCTGTGTTACAGATGTTATTCTTCCCCTTAGAGTTTTTCCATTATATCTTGGCCTTATTCTCCATTCTCTTTGAGTTATAGGTAAATACATGACTTTTTCTTATAGAGTACCCCCCAAAAAAGTTTCCCTTAAAAATAGTTGTTCTCAACCAGGGTGATCTTGTACCCCCAGGGGTCATTTGACAATGTCTGTAGACATTTTTGGTTGTCACAACTTTGAGGGAAGGGGTGTGACTGGTATCTAGTGAGTAGAGTCTCAAAACACTTGCATTACCAAGGCTATCTCCCTCAACAAAGAATTATTTGCCCCATGAAGGTCAATAGTGTTGAGTCTGAGATAATTTGATTTAAAACAATTCAAATATTTATTTGTTTTTATTAAGATTTTTTAAAAGAGTGTATGTTTGTATGTCTCCTCTTGTATCCAGTTAGAGAAGCTACTGGTTTTTGAAGTATTTCAGTATGCTTTCTTTCTTCACTGATACACTTTTCCACAAACATTGGCATATTTGTCTGTACTAAGCATTCTAAGTAATACAAAAGTAAAAAATTACTTTTTTGTTTCTGGCTTTATAGTAAAAAATTAGTGTCTGTGAATTAAGCTAATTATAGTTAAATGTAGAACTAATTAATCGTGTCAGAACAGACATAAAGTACCCAAGGAAGTTGAAAGAATTGGTTGTTTCTGGCTAGAGGGGTGTAGAAGGTATAATGGGGTGGGTAGCAGAGGAGATGGGTCTTAAAGGGTAATTATGATTTAACCACGCTTAGGTGAGGGAAGTGAGAAAGGAAGAAAGCACATGGAACCGGGGCAGGCTCAGGGGACTGTCAGCCACGGCCACATTTGGCTTTAGGTAGAGTTAATGGAGAAGTGTGGTCGGAAAGTCCGCTACCCAGATGTTGATGATATCGGCCAAATTATTGTTTGTCTTGAATATAGGTACATCAGGATCATTGTAACAGTTTTAACTTTTCAGACTAAGAATTACATCAAGAGTTCATATTGTATATTGAATGAATCAGATTCCAAAGATATAGAATATCTTTGGAAATATCCATAAAAATGTGGAATTACAATAGAGGAGCAATATACAGCTTCCTTCCTGTGGCCCCGGAGGGTCCTCAGATCCCCCTGGGTGGGGGTGGGGGTGGGGCCTTATTTAAAATGCTAATTTTAGGCCCCTCTCTACATTGACTATATTGAATCAGAATTGAGAAGGACACAAGAAGAAATTTTCTTTTTTTCCTATTTTCTTCTTACAAGTGTTTAGGTGACACTTGTGAAACTAAAGTTTAAAAACCACTGTTCTAGAAGATGGGAGAGGCAGATGGCTCAGGCTATGGTTAGATATGCTGTGGATGTGATAGCAAAAAAGTGTACATAATGAAAAACACTCCAGAAATGTGGCTTTGTGTGGATAAGTGAGGCCTAGGCAAATGAATTGAATGTACATGAAAAGGGTGGAGATGGGAGAAACTAAAGAGAATAAAAGTGAAAATGTTTGCTTATGATTAGTATTACTGAGAGAGAATTTTTATAGTTAAAAAATAATAATTATAAATGTATTGATTGTGCTATAAAAGTAGAGATTTCACTTGCCTAATCATTAATTCCCAAATTAGTTTTTGAGATCTACCTGCACACAATTATAAAAACATGTTGTTATGTTAGAATTCTTAGACCAAGTGAAGTTGGTTATATAAATGCCACTCCTTCCCCTTTTGTTGAGCTAGTCAAAATATTAAATCATTAGTTTTCATAGACATTTCACCTACCTTTGTCCTGTAATGACATAGAACTGTAAGGTGATGGTAACCTGAAAGGTTTTCTTCTATTTTTCTTATTCTCTAATCATTTTTTATTCTGTTGTCTTTAAAGTATAAACATCAGGCCTGGGAAGACTTTTCAGGGCAAGGGCTATTTCTCCAAGAGTTGCTGTTCATTAGCTATTTATTTTATTATTCAGGTGGTCACTCCAAAATTGCTTGGCTATCCACCAGTAGACTGTGACCAGCATCTTGCCCTGCCCTGATGTACAATGTACTAAGTGTATTGCTAAGATTGTCCACTCTAAAAGAGCTATGTCTATGTGGTTCCATATGTAGCTGAGTTCTTAATAAATACTTTTTCATGATGAGGTTGGCTTTCTATATACCTGATTTAAAGGATTGAATTCACTTGCAATTTGGTATGGTATGGCCTTTATTCATAAGACTACTACTTCTTAGCGTGGTTATTATTTTTTTTTCTTCTGTAAAATCAGGCTGCTGATGCCATCCCACCCTGTGTTGAGATGAATCTACGGAATAATTAGGTACAGCACTTAGCCTTGCAGGTGCTTTCATTCCTTTCCTCTGTTATGCATGTAATAAATTACCTAAAATAATTCCTGGCCTCCCTCTACCTTTTGCAAATACAGAGCAGAGATTAACTTCACGTGGAAGACTAAAACACTTTTCACTATATTCAGTGAAATATAGTAGACACATTGTGGATACCCTCTCTAGAGAAAGCACCTTAGGCATTGCCCTGTGACTAGCATTAGTGAATAAAATGTGAGTGGAAGTGTTGAGTCACTTCCTAGCAGCAGTTTCACAGCCAGTGCAGGTTCTTTCCTTCCTCTGCCATAAGGACAGGCAATGCTTCCTTCAGAAGCTGCTCCATCAGCCTGAGACCAGGGAGAATACCCTCTGAACCTGGGGCAGAGACATAGCGGACCCACAGTGCGCACAAGTCAGGAATGAGGAATAAATATTTGTTGTTAGAAACCCCAGAGATTGTCATCATTTTATGTCACATGAATAACCCCCACAAGGAATTTTGTGAGGAATAAATAGCAAGGAATACTTTATCAGAGCCTATTTGAAGAGCCACCTTTCGTCTTAAGCCTTCTTTGGCTGTGGAAATAGGTCATAGGAGTCCCTTTTGCCTCTAAATCCTTGTCTGGCTTTCTCACTTGGCGTCCTGTCATAACCAGCTCTAAGATATAAATTGTTCAAGGGAATGTGTGCTCCTTTGTAATCTCCACAGAGAGGGTATGTACCAGTTTCTGCAAACATAAGTATAATGTGCAATAGATGTGTTATACATTTGAGTGTAAAGCGAATTTTGGTGGGTCAAAGTCCCTTTGGCAACTGTATACAGCTGGAGGTCAATATGAACAGGACATGAGAAAGTTGCTCCTCAGTTAGAGGCCTGTAAGTTTTTTGGGAAGGCTGTAACGTGTTCTCAGAGACCAGGAGAAGTCATCCTGCTTGAATATGATTCAATCAGCAATGCTAGGTCCAGACGCTCTTTTTAAGAGAGAAAATGTTTTTATAATTTCAGCATTTTCTGAATTTTTCTCTTGGTGTGTCATAGTATTTAACCTAGGGGATTTGGGCTATGGCAATAGTACTCTCCTGAGAATTCCAAGAAAATATAAATGGATTTTATCTCACTTTTTTTTTTTTTTTTTTGGTAAATAAGATGCCCCCACCCTATTTTAAGTAGAAATATCAGTTTGATTCAGAGAACTATTAAAGCATATTTATTAGCTTTTAAATTGAGCTGCTTTTGTTATTTTCAGAACAAATGTCCTAAAATTATTCAAAATTTCACAGAATTCCACTAACCATGCATCCCAAGGGATTAGAGCACATTCTATCTGTTTCTTTTCCTAAAGCAAGGATTCCTCTAGGCACCAATACATCTTAAATATCATACCATTAAGTGTGAATGAGCATAAAGGTACTCAGATATTTCTCATTTCAGATTATTGTGAGGAAGTACCTGGCCAAAGGGATATATATCTTATGCTTATTTCATAGCGACTGATGAATACTGCCCTAATATATTCTTGAAGATTTGTCTTGCAATGTTTAGTCACAGAAATACGGATTGAATTCTGACTCTGTCATATGCTATGTACATTGTGTGTCACCATAGTGAAAGAACAACTTATATTCTGGGCATATATTCAGCTTTTGTCATTTGTGATATCTTGAAAGATTTTTCAACTTGGAAAGCTTATTTTAAACTGACAACCTAGCAAAATAACAGTGAAAAAAAATAACAATAAGCTGTATATTTTACATTAGGCAGACCAGAAAGATTTGGTTGCATAAAGGTGTTATTGATGTAAATTATTAAACAAAAGTCAGCTGTCCTAGTTTATAAATATTGAAACCCCAAGCAAATGGAATGCTAAAGTAGCATCAAAATGTACAAAAGAAACTAGAACAAATTTTTGGATATGTTTTATGAGGGAGATTCTTAAATGAAAGAGATATGAGTTTTTTGGTCTGCATTAATCTCTGTTGGATTTGTTGGAAGTGACATTTTATGATATTGTGAATTCTCCCCTATAAAAATCTAGTTTTGTGGGAATGTCTACCCTACTTAGTAAATTGTAATTCTCCTGTAGATTGGATTGTCAAGCTTAAGTTTATGTGCCAACAATTGCTAAAGTCTGTCTGGATCATACTATTGAGAAGAACACAGCAGGGAAAAAACGGTCCTTATAGAGGAGTGATATTTACCATGTTTGGGGTGGGGAGGATAACTGGGCCATATTGAGGGGTACCATAAGTTTCATAAATTTCATAAGTATCACGTACTTGCCATCTTTGCCTTAGAACATTTTATAATTGGGGAATCATTACATAAAATTAGAAATTTTTACTTTCTCATATTCTCCAGAAAAGATTACTAGGTGATCTCTTCATTACTACAGTCTTATTTAATATTGCTAAAATCTCACAGTTTCTGTGAGGTTGGTATACCCCATTTTGAGAGGATTTAAAGAGGTTGGTTAGGGAGGCACATGAGACTAATCAAGACCCAAGAACATGGTTGAAGGAAATCATGAAGTAAAAAATATAATTTCTCAATAATATTACTCAGTTCTTATTACAGATAGGAGTTGTTGTAATGATGGGAGTTGGGGAATGTTTGACATAAAAAGCTTTTCCATGGCACTGTAAAGGGCAAAGAATTTTATATGATATAAATTTATGTGAAAATATACTTGAGTAAGATTATTCTAACTATGTCAACATGCTTCATAAGATCAATAATGGCTAATAAAATTCATCAGCATATTGTATTACTCTGATGACCTTGGTTCTTCATAGAAGGATCCCAAGTATCAATAATCTGTTGATATTTTATTCTCACTGTATGATTTTTCTTGATTGTTTATTTGTTCTTGCTCCCTTATTTTCTACTTGCCTTGAAGAGAGTTGAATTATACTAGGTATTATTGGTCAAATATTCCAGTTTTAAGATAATTCACTTACATCTCATATGCATATTTATATTTAATAAACTTTCATTTTTATTTATTTATTTAAATTCATTTTTATCATTAGACTTATTGGGGTGACATCTATTAGCAAGGATTACATAGGTCTCAGGCATACAATTCTACAGTGCATTGTCAGCTTGTTGTATAATAAGTTCAGGGAGTTCCCTGACGGTGCAGTGGCTTAAGGCTTCAGCGTTGGCGCTGTCAGCGCTGCGGCCTGGGTTCGATTCCCAGCCAGGGAGCTACCCACATACCAAAAAAAAAGAAAAAAAAAAAATAAGTTCACCACCCAGTGTGAGCTCTCTTTCCATCACCTTATATTTAGCTTCCCCTCCCTCCTCTCCCACCACCTCCCATTTCTCCCCTCCCTAACCCACTCGTTCCCAAATAAACATTGAACTATTGATTGTGTCCATGGGTTGTTTGTTTGTTTGTTCCTTTCTTTTCTCTTTGTTGCTTTCAGTTTTATATTCCGCACATGAGTGAAGTCATACAGTTCCTTGTTTTTTCTGTCTGGCTTATTTCACTAAGCATGATGATCTCCAGGTCCATCCATTTTGTTGCAAATGGCAATATTTCATCTTTTCTTACAGCTGAGTAATATTCCATTGTGTATATGTACTACAGCTTCTTTATCCAGTCATCTGTTGCAGGGCACTTTGGTTGTTTCCACGTCTTGGCCACTGTGAACAGCGCTGCGATAAACATTGGGGTACATAAGTCTTTGCAGACAAAGGTTTTCAAGTCTTTTGGGTAGATCCCCAGAAGGAGGATTGCTGGGTCAATTTCAATCTTCTTGAATTTGCTGAGGCTACTTTTGTGTCCCAGCATATGGTCTATCCTTGAGAATGTTCCATGTGCACCAGAAAAGAAGGAATAGTCTCTTTTTGCTGGATGAAGTGTCCTGTAAATGTCAATTATGTCCAATTGCTGTAATGTGTCATTTAGAGCTGATGTTTCCTTATTTATTTTCTGTTTGGATGATCTGTCCATGGCTGTTAGCAGGGTGTTTAAGTCTCCCACAATGATTGTGTGTTCCTCAGTTTCTCCTTTCAGATCTGTTAGTAGTTTCTTTGTATATTTTGGTGCATCCTGGTTGGGAGCATATTAATTAGTGTCAAGTCTTCTTGTTGTTGTTGTATTGTGCCTTTTATCATTATGTAATATCCATCTTTGTCTTTTACTATCTTTTTTAACCTGAAGTTTATTTCATTAGATATCAGTATGGCAACTCATGCTTTTCTCTGGTTACCATTTGCTTGAAGTATTTTTTCCCATCCTTTCACTCTGAGTCTGTGTTTGTCCTTATGGCTGAGGTGTGTTTCTTGGAGACAGCATATGGATGGGTTCTGTTTTTTAATCCAGGCTGCTACTCTGTGTCTTTTTATTGGTGAGTTCAGTCCATTAACATTTAGAGTGATGATGGATATGTGAGGATTTCCTGTGGCCATTACTTATTTCTTTGTTTGTTTTTGTTTTATTTTTGTTTCTTTCTTGTTGCCCCAACTTTATTCCATTTTTCCTGATGTTTTGTTTCAGGCTAAAGAGCATCCTTCAGTATTTCTTGGAGTGCTGGCCTTGTGCTGGCAAATTCCCTCAGCTTCTGTGTGTCTGAGAAGGTCTTTATTCCACCTTCATATCTGAAAGATAATTTTGCTGGATAATTTATTCTTGGCTGGAAGTTCCTCTCTTTTAAATTTTTGAATATTGGATTCCACTCCCTCCTGGTTTGCAGAGTTTCTGCTGAGAAATCTGATGCCAGTCTGATGGGTTTTCCTCTAAAGATTATAGTTCTTTTTTCCCTGGTTGCCTTGAGAATTGTCTCTTTGTCTTTAGTTTTGGACATCTTTAGTACCATGTGTCTTGGAGAAGATCTGTTAGAGTCCAGGTATCTAGGGGACCTGTTTTCTTCTTGAACTTGGGGTTCTAGATCTTTCCATAGGTTTGGAAAGTTCTCATCTACTATTTATTTGAGTACGTTCTCTGTAGAATGCTCTACCCCTTCTTCAATTTCTATTATCCTGATGTTGTTTTGTCTTATGGAGTCAGATAGTTCTTGTAGAGTTCTTTCAATCCTTTTGGTTCTATAATACCCTCTCTTCCTCTTTCTTAGCTGTTTCCGTGTTCTGATCTTCAATATCACTGATTCTTTCCTCCATCTGGTTGGCCCTATTTCCTATGGCAGTTATTTCATTTCTCACTTCTTTTATTGTATTATTTATCTCTCGCATTTCCATCTCAAGCTTCCTTATGTTTTGAATTTCTTTGTTAAATTGTTCCTTTTGTTCATGAAGTTCCTTTTTTATGTCATTCATGTCCTTTTTTATGTTGTTTATGTCAGCCATGGTGCTCTGCCAGTATGTTTTCATTTCTCTCACAGCCTTTAGAATGGCTACTTTAAATTCTCTGTCATTTAATGCGGAAACTTCTAGGTCTAAGAAGCTGTCTTGATAAATTTCCTGTTCTTTCTGAGGAGTTTTAGTTTTTAAGGAATTCATCCTGCCTGCTGGGTTCTTTCTCTTTGACATGAGGGCGTTATGTTCAGTAGTGCCCAGGAGCCCAGATTGGTACTTTCGTGGTGTCTTGCTGTAGGGTAGACACGAGGTAGTACTGGGGGGGCAAGTTTTGGGAGAGAGAGGGGTTGTTTATTTCTTATTTCTGGTCTCCTGCTACGTTTGAAGGGTGTGCATCTATCATGGTCCCTCTGCTTCCTGTAGTTAGTTCATTGGGGAGGTTTTAGGAAAGGGGAGAGGCCAACAAAGGCACACTGGGGCAGCTCCACCTTCTGCCCTATGCTGGGGAAGCTGGGTGATGCGGACCAAGGCTGCTCCTGCTGGCTGGGGCGAATGCTATCAAATCCGCCTTTCTTCCCCGGGCCTGCTTCTGTGGCCAAATGTTGGGGCAGAGTCTGCGGGCTCACGCTGCTTTTAGGACTCAGGGGCACGCAGGCAGGCGTGCACACAAGTCCGAAGCTGTGGGTCTGACCCCGCGGTAGGAAGGCAGCCGGCCCACCTCTGCAGCGGGCTGGGAATGGGAGCCACAACCCTGTGCAGGAGTTGTGCATGCTGCGCCGGCAGCCGGTTCGTCTCCGCAGTGGGCCAGAACGGGAGCCGCAGCCCTGTGTAGGGGCTGTGCTGTGCCTGTGCGGCAGCCCGCTCATCTCCACAGCGCAGCGGGCCGGAATGGGAGCTGTAGCCCCATCTGTGTAGGGACTGTGTGCTTCTGCGCAGCACCCGGCTCGCCCCGCAGCGGGTGGGGACCAGGAAGCACAAGCTTGTGCAGGAGCTGCGTGCGCCTGCGCTGTGGGTCCCAAGGGAGCCTAGAGCCAATATGTCGTCTCTGCAGTTCCGAGTCCTGGCTCAGCCCTGCTACCACTCAAGAGTTCCAGAGGCCGGCTCCCAAGGTCTGTCCCCAACTCGCCGCTCCAAATTCCAGCTCCCCAGCCTAGCTTCCCAATGGACTCCCACTGTTCTGCCACTTTGCTAGGGCTTCTCCTCTTGTCGCCTCTTGGCTTCTCCCCTCCCATGCACTACAGTCAGCCACAGTCGGGTCCTGTTGCGATCCGTCTTTGCTCCCTCCCCTCTCTCCCGCTCGCCCCTTTCTTACCAAACCTTAGGTGTTTACTTGCGATGCGTGGATGTCTCAGCTGCCGTTTTTTGTCAACTAGGGTCCTCTTTCTTGACTCCTGGGTGGCTGTTGAATTGTGTTTTCTGGGAGAGGCTTTAGGGAACTCCTCTCCAGTCGCCATCTTGTCCTCCTCCTTAATAAACTTTTAAAATTGAAGTGTAACATGGAAAAGTACAGATATCAAAATTATACAAATTGATGAATTTTCACTAGGTGGATATACCCATGGAACCACCACACAGGCCAAGAAATGTAATATTATCAGCATCTGATAGGTCCCTCCTCATCACTAGTCCTCTCTTCTCTCAGAGATAACCAATTATTACTGACTTCAAATATCCTAGATTTGCTTGTTTTTAACTTATATGTCTGGAAACTTTAAAATAATATCATGTTTGTGAAATTCATCCATGCTGTAGTATATAGTATTAGTTTATTCTTTTCATTACTCGATAAATTTCCATTTATGAATATTCTAGTTTATTTATCTACTTTACTATTGATGAGTATTTGGGTTGTTTACACTTTTGGCTATTGTTAATAATGGTCCTTTAAACATTCTTAAATGCCTTTCAGTGCACCAAGGTATGCATTCAGTTAGAATATACATACGAGTGAAATTGGTGTGTCATAGAGTATGCATATGTTTAATTTTAGTAGGAACTGCCAAATAGTTCTTCAAAATGGTTAAACCAACTTCCAAGAGGAATATGAAACAATTCCAGTTGCTCCACATTCTAAGAATGGCAATTATCAATGCTTTTAACTTTAGCTTTTTGTGGTTTAAATTACATTTCTCCCAAGATTGGTAAGAATAAGCACCCTTTCTTATTTTGTTATTCTCTTTTATGAAATATATACTTCCCATTTTTAAATTGAGTTGTTTGTATTTTTATAATAATTTATAGAAGATCTTTTGTATTCTGTATTCAAGTTCTTTGTTGTTTAGATGCATTGCAAATATTTTCACCTGCTTCGTGGCTTGCTTTTTCACTCTCAATGGTATATTTGTTCTTAATTTTAATATAGTCCAATTTCTATGACAATTAATTTTACAAACATCCTAGAAAAAGTGCTACATACCTCTTGCTGACTATCACTACAGTCACCTTTGAAGTACTCCGCTTGGGAAGCTATGTACCTACATCAGTGCTTAGGCACCCTTCAAAGCAGTTTTGAAACTCTTTTTTCTGGAATGGCCATCAGAGCTGTTGTCATTCCCAAAATCTGACAATTAAGTTCGTGAACTTATTACTGTGCGCTTAAGTTGACAGCACTCTACAAACAACTCAGTAAGGTGTCGTTTTGGGTACAACATCAGCTTGATGGCCATTCTAAAAAAGGAGTTTCAAAATTGCTTTGAAGGGTGAACTAGGTGCTGGCATAGGTGCATAGCTTCCCAAGGGGAGTACCTTGAAGGTGACCATGTAACACTTTTTCTAGGATGAATTTGTGAAATTAATCATATGACCTTGTATATTAATTCTTAATTTTAATGTAGTTCAAGTTTTACATTATTTTTTAAATTATCTTTTTGAGTCCTTTTCAAAAAAATCTTTGTTTATTCAAAGTGATGAAGAAACTCTATTATTTTCTAAATTCCTTATTGTTTATTGTCTTTCACATTTAGATTCATAATTTGGAAGTTATTTTGTTCATGGAAAAAATAGGAATAATTAATTACTTTTTTATTATATACATATCCAATTGAAACATTACTATTTATCAATAATACTATTTTTCCACTGCAGTGATATAATGCCACTGTGTCATGAGTTTGCTTATAATTGTGAGTCTACCTACAAACTCCTTAATCTGTTCCAATGGTCTGATTGTCTGTCTTTGCAACATCACCACAATATCTTAATTATTTTATTTTAGTAAGTTTTGAAATCTGCTCATAAGTTACACTTTTATACTTGACTATCATATGATTTCAGGGTTTCTGGTGAAATTTTATAAAGGCAGAACTTTATAAAACGCTATCTTCATCTTCAAGTGTTCACTATGACATCATTTTCTTACCCATGTAACAATAGATTTCTGAGTTATAACCTATTTCATAAGGTTATTATGGGAAATCTTTATTTTTATAAACACTATCTAAATATTATTAGTACTGCTACAACAACTACTACTATAACTGTTAATAATGTCATGATGAAATAGGGTTTCATGAATACTTTAAAAGAAAAATAATTCAAGAAATTTAGCCAAGTTTCTAAATGTGCCAAAGTATTTTTCATTCAAATAAGAGCTAAAAAGTCACACTAGTCCGTCTAAGTTCTTTTTCATTCTTATTTAATGTATATTCTATGTAAGTACTGAAAATCTATAAATAGTATGCAGAATTTATTTGTCAGTTTATTAGGTATATTATAACAGCATCTCAAGTTTGTGACCAAAATCTTAACCAGCTATTTTTGTTTTATCAAAATGTTGCAAAAAAAATAATAACTCGTTATGTTCATACTAGCTGTTTGAAAAAGTTTAGCCTTCTCTGTGCATGGTTTCTCTGTATAACACTTGGTGGAATTGTAATGCTTTTACTGTCACCTCTAAATATCATTACACCTTAGAGAATCTGCAGACTTGTATAACACTGTGATTAAACAGAATCACACCCTTTCATAGCACAGACTCCAAGTTTTGCTGATGTAGAAAATGCAGAATCCCACGATCTCTAGCTGCCTTACCTAAAGTGTATAGGAAGGAAGAAAGATGAACCAATGACTAAAAAGAAAAACCTTTTTGCAGTATAAATGAGAGAGAATGGACAAAATTAAATGAGACTCCCCTAGCTTCGCTTATAGCCTTTTAAACCAAGTATATGTATGATTTTTTGTTCTTGGTTTACTGCTATAAAGGAATCCAGAATTTGAATGCAAATTAATGATTAAAAAGGTAGAGACTTAATTTGGAAATGAGCAAGGTATTTAAAAAAGAACAGGAATATTTTTAATCCCTGAGATTTTAAGAGTGAACTAAACCCAATTTGAAGATCATGTGGTTGTGGATCATATGGTGGTGAAGTGAAAAAAAAAAAATACATAGCAGGGAAAGCATTCTTTGTTTCGGGGATAAAAATGTTATGTTTTTCATAGTTGACATTTCTGTCACCTTCGAATTATTCAAGCAAACACCCTTTGGTCATTAACAATGAAAGGAGTTAGCATCAGAGCTCAGCTATTTAAGCAAGGCAACTGACATCACTTACACAGGTCAATTACAATTTCTAATAAAAACAAGAAGGAAAAATGTTCATAGTTTCATATGACATTGTCTAATTGGGTGATTTTCACACATTTCAAAACTGAGACTGGAGGGTAAGTGCAGAGTACGCAGGCCTGGCTGACACATCCAGAGTTCCTGTGAATGCTGCTGGAGAAGTCACAAACCTTCATCCTGCAGCTGACACCCCACTTCCTCCAGAGAGCAAACTTACCTTCTACCTGCATCTCATAAACTTGTCTGTCAGGATGGTGTCTGTGTTATTCAATGCCTGGTCTTATTTCACACTGGAGAATCAAGGAGTAGTTGATAAATTATTATATGCTTGCTATTTTTTTAAACTCCATTTGCAAGTTTCTACTTTTACTTTCTAAGCCAGGATTTGCTTTTATTGTTCTCTGACAATTATGTAGGTCATCAGGTGCTCTCACAGGACAGGCAGTGACAGGTCTGCTCCCAGTTTAAGTGAACTCCTCAAAAATAAGCCTCAAGTATGCAAAGCTATAGCAACTCAGTGTTTTAATCTTAAGAGTATTTGTGGACTTAAGAAAAAATGTCTTCAATCAATATTTCTATTTTGAGTTGGCCATTATTTATTTTATTTTATTTTTCCCCTGAATGTGTGTGTATATTTTTCATGTATGTATTTTTAAGCAATCAATTTGTTCATCCAACCCCAGAGAGATAGGGTAAGAGATGGCTATGTCTGGATGAACCCAAATTTTATTTTCTCGGTTGGACAGATTACCAAACCTTGTGTGAAAAATCACCTTGTGTTTTTTTCTTATTAATTTGCAAGAAGTATTTTTTTTTTTTTTTTTTTTTTTTAATGTGGGTAGCTCCCTGGCTGGGAATCGAACCCAGGCCGCAGTGTTGACAGTGCCGAAGCCTTAGCCACTACACCACCAGGGAACTCCCGCAAGAAGTATTCTTGTCACCTACTTTGTACTCTTTGGCCTGACCTTGTTATTTTGGAAAAGTCAATCTTACTTCTCATCTGCTAGATTTCCTTGATAATGCTGTTGTTTAGTACTTTCTGTCATTGGTGATCTGTGATTGTTGTTAATTATCTCAGAAGTTATGAGTATATACTTCACAAAGGGGAATCAGTTTTCTATCATGTGCTTCCCATACTTATGTGAAACCTCCCACAAAAGCACGTAACTTTGACTTTTTACTCCTAAATGGGAAAAGTGATGATTCCTTTATATTCCTGATTTAAGAAAAGCCAAAGTCAGCAAACTAAGATTTAAGCGACTACTGAGTACTAGGCCCTTTCACATGTATCTGATGTACAAAGAAAACTAGAGATGTAAGTTTACATCTTTAAATAGATCATTTTACTATATCATCAAATAGCTTAGAAAGCTAAAGATCAGAAAGAAAAAATTATTTGTCCAAAGTCACACAGTGAGAACTTCTTTAGTACAGACTTCATTGACACTAATTATAGCCTGTGTTTGTATCATGTCTTCCTTCATCACCACAGATAGCTCTCATATAAGTGCTTCGTGTTCATCAGGCCCTGTGTTAAGAGATTTACCTACTTTATTTTGTTCAGTCCTCGCAGCAGTGTGAGGGTATACTCTCCATTATATATCTTAAAAACAAAACAACAAAACAAAAGAACAACTTTGTATTTCAAAAATTTAAGAAACTTGTGTAAACTTACTAGTAAGAGACATTGCAGGATTCAACTTGAGCCCATATGAGGCCACAGGGCAGCTCTTTCCTTCCTGGTGCTGAAGGATTCCACATTAGTCAGTATGAAGTACAGAATTCTCACAATTAACTGGAACTTTTGGCCATGGTTCTCAGATCAGGCCTCATATTAATTAAAATCATCTGAGGTGTGGGCTGCATACCAGATCAATTAAATGAGATTCTCTTAGCAGAGGGCTGGGTATATTTTTAAGTCAGTAGGTAAATATAATAATGTGCAGCCAGGCCGAAAACTATTGCTCTGGTTGTATAGTACTTAAGGCTTGCCTTATATTTGTTCTCCTTTGCCATCGACTAGTAAGTTCTGTCTGCAGACACATCTCTGTTCCAGTTCGGTGCCAATGGTAATAGTCAATTGCCTCAACCTCAGTGCTAAGGGAGGTGATTTAAGTGCATTTACAGATAAGTTGTAAGTGATTGGAAATCTGGTCTTTGCTGCCTTAAGCAAAATAATATTTATTGGCTCTTGAAAGCTTTTTAGTATCAAAGGTAGCTTAAATTGTTGTTCATACCATATCACACAGGTTTGTCTCTGGGCTTCCTCTAGAGTGGCACATTCTTGAGAGTGCTATCAAGCCTGACTGCAGTAAAAGAGATGGTCCCAGTAGCTGAAATCCTAGAATTGAGTACTAGAGTTGAGCTTCCTGGGCTCTGAGTGGCATCCCTAGGATTCTGTGTTCAACCCTGCAGCATCCTCTGTAGACAGGGGATCTCTGCATGGGGTTTGGCTTATATTCTTGGATTCCTGGAACTGTCCAAGTTTTCACTTTTTTCCCCAGGAAATTATGAATTATGCCATGGTTATTCTCAGAGGTTTCCATCTTTGAATGATAAATTATATGGTCACTGTAGGGATCATATTATATGAGAAGACACAACCTCTTGCTTATACTACTAATAATTAATATTCATGAAGCCGTGTGCCAGACCCCATCATGAGTGCTTTAAATATTTTAATTTACTTAATCCTCCTAACAAGCCTATGAATCAGGCATCTACCCTATTTTATACATGAGAAGAATGAACTTCGAAGATGTTAAGAAGCTTGCCAAAGATTACAGAGCAAATAAGTAATAGAATACTACATTCTCCTGCCACTCACATTTGTTTGTTAACTGAATTAATTAAAATGAACAAAAATAACATTAATGGAACACTATATTAAAATATTTATCAAAGTTTTAGAACTCAAATAATACCTTAATTACCAATTTTAATAAAACAGCTAACTAGAAAATGCTAATTATGAAAACTCAGTGTAAGCAAAATCCTACAAAAAAAATGGTACAAGGAAATTTCTATACCACATATGATGTGTTTCCTGGGAGACATCATTTGTAATATTGGCTCTCCCACCCCAAGTCATACAATTTTAGTGATAAAATTAAATTTAAAAGTATGTATATATAGTACATACTAATTTAATTTTATCACTAAAACCATATCTTAGTATATATAAATAAATTGGTATATATAAATAAATTATATAAAAATATATGGCACATCTTGTATCAATATTAACCTGACAAAACATAAGTGATGTGTATGTTTACTACTCAATTTCCAAGCTCCCCATTTTTTTCTTTATTTCTTGCTTAAAGAAATAGATATGGAAATATTTCAGTTACTATCACATTACAATTTTATTTTCTGTTTTGGCATATATTTCTTTTTTCTTAGTTGTCCTCAAGTTAAAATGCTAAAGATTATTAGAATTACATAAAAATAAACGTCTTAGAAAAATGTTTTCTCATTTTTTGTGGGGGCACAGTGTGACAAACTTGACTGATTCTATTTATTGCCTGGGAGCCTCAATCCAAATCCGCTGCTTTGACTTGCTAAGGGAGAGGCCGAGCAATTGCTGTTTTTGGCAAGTATCACAGATTAATTTAAGGTAAAGATCTTAAGAACGTGAATGTCTGGGAAACATTGTTTTAGACTAGCAATATTTTTTGTAATATTGAATAGAATACAAAGTCTGAAAGAAACCTAGTTTTTAAAGGTATTGGATAAAATTTTAAATTTCACAGTAGAATAAGTTTTGGTACTGACAAATATCGACCTTTGAACTCTCTGAGTAGGTTTATATTTTGGGGGACTGAGTTTACTAGGAAATAAAGTAGAAAATCAAGAACACACTAAACACATTGAATTTCCCGGAATGCATTAGTTCTTTTTTGATGAATTAATTGGAATTAGTCCTCATGGTAAGAAATAGTGCCAGATATATATGTTTTGCTCTAATGATTTTCACGAAAATGACAAGAACTATATTTATTTACCTACTTTTTCAGTTTTCTAATATTAAATGCTAAAATACACATTTATTTTCCTTAAACTTGTTGGAAAACAGTTTGGAGCATCTTTGTATACTTTAACAACAGAAATTATTTTGCTATTGATGTGATTCTCTCAAACTGTAAAATTTGTCATTTTTGCCACTAAGTCACAAGTCTGTCACATTTCTTTGATTGACAGAGAGCCCTTGATTTTGGCCAGCTGTTGGAGCGCTGTGCACTTACTGCTAAAGCTTTCTGGAGGCCTTGGCTATCACATTTTCATCAAATGTGAATTCTTTTTTGTACGTGTACATATTGTACAGAGAACAGAAGAGCTCACAGCAGCCCCTAAACGGCATCTGTTCTTTATTGTGAGATGAAGAAGCTGCAGAAGGTTTGTGGAAACTTGCTGAAGCTTGTTGTCACTTAGCAGGAAGTGTTTAGAAGTTTGCAAAGAACAGAATTACAATTTGTCAAATGTTGCAAACTTCACAATGAGCACAATGTTTGATTGCACCGTTTCTCTAAATAAGATTGCATTTTATATTCTTCCAAAATGATCAACTTGCTTTTTTTAGTAAAACACTAAAAATTCCAGCACAGGAATTCACAGTCATTCAGGTGTGACTCATTTTTCTTTTACTTTATTTTGGACTGGTACTTGTTAGGGGAGATGGGGGGAGGTGAAGAGAGTGGGACAGTGAGGGAGTAAGAGAGAGGGACAATATTATAGAAGCCACAGTCTAGAAGTCCTGGCACCTGCCCTACTGATTAGGATGAACAAAGGTATTTTTTGGTTTTTTGGTTGTTATTATTGTTGTTTTTTAAATTATAAACTTTATAGGAAATTCTTGAAGAAGCCAGAAAAGTGCTAGAGTCAATGCTCTGCCAATCTGCACACAAATCCCTTTGTTTAAAACTCTCCACACCTACTCAGAATTCATCCTTTGATAATTATACTCTAGCTAGAGTCTGTAAAGAACACATTGCTTTCCAAAAGTTTCAACATTTTTATTATGGTAACACTTCCTTTTCTCCCCTATCCATGTGTGATTTGTAAGTTCCTCATTATTTTTTCTTTTACTCTATCCACTATGCATTTTATATCTTTGAGGGGAGAAAAGTTTTCTCTTCTCTTTCTGTAATTTAGTTGATTTAGAGAAAGATTGTGCTGCTTTGGTTAAAGAAGAATTTAACAAGTGTTTGGAGTCCACCAGAGAGAAGTTATTACTATAGAATACTTTACCTCAACCGAATGAGTTAGGACTGTGAGGTATACAAAAATTGGGTTGCAGGCAGATTTTCTTTTTCTAACATAAATAAAAAATACTTTCAATATCTACATTGGAGGTGTATGTTAGACAGAAACATTTACTATTAAACCGAAAAAGTTGGTGAAAATATCATTTTATTGTAAATAGACCTAGGTACCGTAATTATGTAAGCATTAAGTCTTTACTTCTAGGTGCTAAGACGAAGTGCACAAGGAATTTAGCAGAACATTTGCAAAGTCATCTGCTGACTGAATATGTCTGAGGTTTGGGAGAATTTCTCATGTTACTTTTTCTCATGTACCTATTGGTACATATTGGCTCTTTCAAGAGAATCTGGGTGATTTAATAAATTCTAGGGTTCTTTTTTTTATCTTAAAATTCTATTCTATTTATCTTTGAAAATTCTATTCAAAATAATGGAGGCTTTTCTCCTGAGATGAGAAAACAGTATCTTCTATTAACTTCAGCTCTTCTCTGAAATAGTGTTTCGTGGTTTAGCTCTTGATACTCGCGGGGTAATTTTCAAATGCATGTCTCTAAATGTCCATGCCATCAGGTTTGGAGAGAAATTCTCTTTTGTATCAGGAATGGAGTTTGAACAAACAGAATAAAGTGCTTGTACTGATAGTTGCAGCATCCCCCTTCCATCTTGGGCCTATTTCCGTAGTAAAGGTCCCCTGAAATGGCACTGGGATCCTTTACTACTCAGGAACAAACTGTGAGCTGTGTCATTCATCTGAATTGTCTTACCATATTAAGAGAGGTCCTTTCTAATGCGGTTCCCAACATGCAACATTAAAAATTTGTTATGTCTTTTCCTAGAGGGATGCTTTCTGATTATTCTTAGGAAGAATCTTAATTTTGAAACTTGGTTGAAAATCTGAATTCATTCTGGGTTAAACTGGCCCTGCCCTTCTGTTTACCCAGGGCAAACGGAAAAGGAAGAGAGGATCATTTCTGCAGAACTCTGGCATGCTCGTTTTAGGGTGAGTATAAATGACCACTTGTTTTAAGGAAACTTGTTCAGTACCCCAGGAACTGATGAAGGCAGTCATTAATTCCTCAGGAACATTACCTTCATTAATAAAAGAAAAACAGCCTATTGGCTCTTTACTAGTAATCAAATGAAATGCAGGTATTTCTAGGCTAATTTGTAATCACCATTTATGTATAGGAGGCCTCACTTTTTACCACTGTCTTACTGGAAACTATTACAAAGCAGTTTAATTGGATCATCTTTTTCTCCCATGAAGATTTCATTCTAATTTTGGATTACCTTATCAAATAATTCTAAAATTTTTACCAATATTCTCATAAAAACAAACTTTTAAGCTACCAACTTGATGTCATTCAATGAGGAATTGGGTAGAGCACACAATTTTCTTTTTTACCATACACATATATTAGACATAAATAACCTCAAGAGCACAGATAATAAAAAAATTAAAATAGTGAGAAAATGGTGTATTTCAAGAATTTGTTACCTTTGTTTATAATATAATTAATTTAAGTTTATGTAATTTAACTTTTAATAATGGCTATTTAACAACCAACTCTATTTAGCTTCTGAAAATTTAACAATTGCTGTCACAAGTTGGTACATGCCAGCTCTAGCCAGCTCTATCACTGCCTAATCTTTTTAAAACTGCCATTCTCAACGTTAACATTTCTTTTTTGATCATTGTATCTATGGATGGCCTTGCTCACTAGATAATCTCCATATTCTTCCATATGTGCCACTTGAAGTAACAAGATCTCAGGGAACTTACTATACTTCTGTTATACCTAATGTGTGAAATATAAGATCAGATCCCCTTTCTTTATTCCTTTACCCATACACTACTAGTTTTCTTGTTTATTTTTCCTAATATATGTTAACCAGTACCATCATTCTTCCCATTCCCAAATTCTTAGTTTTGCAAAATGCAATCATATTAAAATTGCAACTTGCTCACCTTACTCTCCCCAAAATACAAAACCTGGCAGTCATTTTAAAAGAGCTACCAGCCTTCTTCATAAAACTTTAAAGAATTATGTGTATTTTTAATATAAATGTTCTTAACTTGCAACATACTGGGAGAAAAAAGCTGTCTTAATTTATCACCTGTGTACAAGTGACCCTATTTATTGAATTTTATAATATGTCATTTTTGTGAAAAATTTACTGAAATCAGAATAGAGGACGTGTGAAAATGTGTCAAGTACATTTTGGCATTCAGACATCAGCTCTGATGAAAGTGTACGGTCATATATCTTAGGTAAATCAGATAACCCAGTGTTACGTGAACAAGTCCTTTCTGTTGAATAACGAGTTGGTTGAGACTACTGTATTTCCTTTTCGTCTTTAGAAATACATTTTTCATTGGCCATATTATTATTTAAAGTTTCATATCTTGAGATCTCACTTATGTGATTTCACCATTACTATTATAGTCCAGTGTGCCATTTGTCTCGGCATTCATCTTCTGATTTATCTAATAACTATGATGTGTTTTCCTCTGTAAATGTGCTTCTCTTTACCATGAATAGAGAATGAAAAATTCTAAATTTTTAACTGTGTTCAAGGAAAGCTCAAAACATACCACAAAGGTGGGTGTCTGATTTTCTTCATACTTTTTTTTGAAAGAAAATGCTATATTTTGGGTAATGCAGAAAGAAAACTGAAATAATGATGGTTTCCTCTGTCGCATTATGTTTCTAATTCTGTCATTTTTCTATTTTCTTTTTATTTGAGTTTTTTCCTGAAGCATAGTTGAAAATAATTGATGAGTAATGATGAAAGATTTCCTAGATGCTAAGGTTGCAAAAGTTTTAAAGTAAAGAAATATAAACCCACAAAGATCTCATAATGTTCTTCCAAAAGGGTTCAGTTGGAATAAGTTTTAGTCTATATAATTTTTTAAATAAGTAAGTTTACCTTTGTTCTTTGGAAGCATGAATGAGCCATGTACTATCAATCCTGTTCAAAAAAGAAAGTCAAAAGCTAAACTTGTATGATGAAGGTAAAGCTTCTGTTAAAGTATAACAAAAAGTTTTTCTTCAAGAGTTTTGTACAGACAGTTTCTCTGAGACCCCATTTGGACAGTTATCTCTCTAGTCTTCTACTCAAGGCTGCTGCTAAAATCTTTTCTTTTTCCACTCATGCAGTGGCCCTGCTCAGTTCTCCTTTCCTAGAATCATATTATACCATACTTCATGCACAAGCCTCTCCATTCCGAGTGAGCCCTGAGCAAGTAATGCTCATTTTTGTACCTTTTGCTTTTCTTTGGAGAATCATAGCTCACCACTTTTCACCTCTTCAATGCACACAGCCACATAATTACAATTCCAGCCAATCAAATTATTTAACTTGGAATATCTGTCTTTCTCAACCTTATATTGAATCCATCCGCTATTCTTTCCAATTCATCTCTCCCTTTCCATTCTCACAATGTCCTCCTCCTTAAGGGTTCCAGTCCTTCCAGATGAGATTCCTGTCATTGTCTCTGGAGCATTTATTTGCTCTTTTCTATTCTTCTTAGCCTTACCTCTCCTGGGACTGTTTTATCTATTTTATCATATATACACTATTGTGAATTTGTTTTATCAAGACATCACTCCAGCACTTGAACATGTGCAGAAATTTTACTATAAACCCCATGCTTAGCACCAGGGGCGGTTTCATGACTGGGTGGCCTGTGACCCACAGGACCTGCACTGAGAAGGACCCTAGAGACACCCACCTCTGTAGTATGTTTTGAGCTTTCTTTGAACACAGTTAAAAATTCAGAATTTTTCATTTTCTGTTCATGGTAAAGAGAAGAACATCTACAGAGGAAGACAAATCAGTTATGAGATGAATCAGAAGATGGATGCCAGGAAAAATGGCACTCTGGACTGTAATGGTGACAGTGAAATCATATGAGTGAGATCTCAAAAATCTCCTGTTGCCATTCGGAAATTCTTAGTAATATTGAACAAGGAACTTCACATGTTCATCGAATACTGGGCCCCACGAATTATGTAGCCAGTGCTTCTTGGCATTGGAGGCCTTCTTAGATTCACCCCATCTTGAGTAGTTTTCCTGCTAGTCTCATTATTCTCATTCTCCCACCAGTTTTGTTCATATTATTATTTTTTACTAACAAAAGGTGATGATAATATTTGTTAAACAAATTAAATGTCATTTAAACAATATGCTATAAATTTTTAAAAGGTCAATTGCAAGAATTTTATCTTCCACAGTATTCTCTGAAAAACTGCATTTCAAAATTTTTCTTTTTCTCTGAACATCCTCTGTACATATTGTCAGTCGTCCTACCCATACATACTAGTTTTTACTTGAGATAATTATGAATAGAATCAGAGGCATGTTTTGGGCTTTCCACTTACATATCAAAGTTCTGTCCAGGCACTAGAGCTGAATTTCCTTGTCAATTAGTAAGTGATCAAGTGATAATGTCTGTCTATTATCTGAGAAGGCCTATGGCCTTGCCCTAGTTGTTAGGTAGGATATAATTTGAAATTTATCTGGTCATATGATGATAGAAGAAATCAAGAATCTAAGGTTAGTCTAGAAAGACCTAAATCTGTCAGTACTCACTGGTGTATTGTTAATAGACGGTAAAAATTCACCAGAAGAAAATAAAAGTTTCTTCCAAGGGAAAGGCAGCTGGGTGTAGTAGCAAGGCTACTCATTCTGCCTCTCCACACTTCCCCTACTTCTTGGTCACAGAACGTGAGCGTTCACAAAGACCTATCGCAAACGGGCTGAGATCTAGAGAGGGACGTGCAATAATGGCCTGGAGGAAAGCTTTTTTATTTTTGAATCATGTAATGAGATAGATATTACTTTCAGTTGTGTCACTTTTTATAGAAAGATAATAATGCTCCCTGCTAAGATAATAATTACTGCCAATTACATTAGCTGTTAGCTTTTTATTATAATTCATTTTTATGATATAATATATACACAAATTCTATAGTATAACATATACACATATTAATTAATGCATATATTATATGATTGAATTTTCAGAAAGTTCTGAATGATGAATTTTTACAGATAGAATATATCTTTGTAGCCCAGATCCTAACTAGCACCTAGTACCCTGGACTCTCCCCCCATATCCTCTTGCAATCATAATACCCAGAATTAATTAGTATTCTGATTGCTAACATCATAAATTAGTTTTGCCTGGGCTATTACAAATAGACATGCCATGAATATTCTTATACATGTTGTTATTTCTTTGGTGAACATACGTAGATTTTTTTTTTAGGGTATACAACTAGGGATAGAATTGCTGGATCATGGAAAAGAAATATGTTCTATTTTAGAAAACATTACCAATCAGTGGTTACACCACTTTGACTCTCATGAACAATGTATGAGAATTGCCTTTACCTTTTCACTAGTTAATCACAATGTCTCAGAGAACAACTACAAAAGTGAAATTCTGGCACCAGAAACATTTATCTATTGCCTCTGTTTTGTCTCTTAATAGTTTTATTTTTGTCTGTCTTTTCTTTCCAATCACATTTTGAGATATTTGAAGAAGTTAAAATAACTTTGCCTTCTCAATATATTCCCCAGTGGTAGGCATTTATTGAATTTGAACTGATTCCAAAGTTGCAAATTTATTGAAATATGAGATTACCCATTTAAACTGTAAAAAATATATAAGCAAATAAGAAAAACAAAACAAAACACACACATACACAGTTTTTTCTTCATGAGAAAAAGTAAAGACTTTAAAACATTTTGTATTTGCTAACATGTAAGTAGTATATTGAGTTTTGTTACTCTGTTCTTCTTAAATGATTTCTAAAACTTAATTTTCTAATTTTCCATCTTTCAACTGAGTGGCAAGGATACATTTCCCTAAAATCTGTAATTACCAATTATTCTGCCAACAATAGGTATTGCTCTCTTGTGCTATAAGACAGTCCATATGAGACAATTGCTTTCAAGTTCTCAGGTCATCCACCTCCTATTAAAATGGCACCATAATTCATTTTAAAGCTCGTGTTATTAGGTTACGGAAAATTCCAAGTTATTGTCAAAAATGTTTCTGACTTTCAGGCAGACTTATGCCATCTGTTTTGAAAAACACAATGATAGAAAAATGATAAATGTTTCCTGGGCTTGAGTCATAGCAACAAGACAATTTTTAAAGTTCTACTCTGACACAGGCAGTCTTGTTTGAAACCAATACAAACCACTGTAAAGTTGTGGGAAATCTTTGCTTGGCCATGAATGAAACTGGCACATGGCATTTATATCCAGAAAAGCAAACTGTTTAGAAGGAATTGAGATCCAAGACTGCGCAAAACAACATGCTGGGAAGTTCTGTAATTCATTCCCTTTCAGGCTTATGCATATTAATGCTTCTATAAAACTTTAGAGAACTTACTCATACTTTTCCATGCAGGTAACACAAGGTGCAGACAGAGAGTCTTATGATTTGTACAGGCACAGGATGCACAGCGTTTTGAAAATCCCAAGATAGTTTATACACCTTTTTTTCTTCACAGTAGGAGTAGAACTGGAAGTTCTGAATCAGGAGTGTAAATGCATTGCAGTGTAACAAAAATTTGAGAAATAGTAGAGGAAATACAGATTAATGACCTAGAATTTTATTATCACATCCCATTCAAATTACCATTAACCATATCACTGCAGGTGGTTTAGTTAGGATCTGGATACCTGCTGGTTTAGAAAACTGAAAAGAGATACAAACCATCTGAAAATGTTAGAATGGATAGTATAATGAGTTCCTACTTTGATTGAATTATTCTCAAACCTGAATTAAATGTATGAAGGTCATTCAGTAGTAGTGTAAGTGTTTTTATTCCACAATTCTGGAAACAGAGGTCCAAATAGACTGATTTGATCATTCATTTATTTAGTTATTCAACAAGTATTTAAGTGTTTACTATCATACTGCAACATTATAATAATAACGATAAATGCATTTGCATGGTTGTCTTGCCAAAGAGGAGAGAATAACTGGGTTAATGTCCGAGTTAAATGCTTCACTAACCTTCTTAGGATAATAATTCCTTGTTATATTCTTTTTCCACTCTGCCATATAGCTTACATATTTTTATTAGAGCATGTACACTGTATTTTATGTTACTTGAAATGATGTTCTTTACTAGGAAAAAAAATTTCTTTTTTAGGGGCATTGATTAACCTTACTGTGTAATACTGAATGGACTACTCTTCATTATAAATATCTCTTGAAGAATATTCTTGAAATTCTGTGTTTCAATACAACTAAGTAAACAATGGTCCACTGGCATTATATAATGTCTACTGCAATGAATTTGTAGAAGACAAAAGGAAAATATGTTTCTTCTTTTGATGTTTTCCATGTGCAAACATAGTTTTATTGAAATTGTGTGTGGCTTATATATTCTGGAATGTATTTCAATGTAAGTATTTTTCATTTGAAGGTGACAAATTTGGTAAACTGCATTTAAATTACAAAACCATGTATATCAATTTGTATTTACTTTAAAACTCTGTCTAGTTTATATGTGTTTTTTTGTGGTTTCTACTTTTACTTTTTAAACTATCAAACAATTATTTCAGCATATTTTTCTATTGACATGATGCTTATAAAATAAAGTAGAAAGAACATTTTTCTTCTTGGGATAGCCCTCAGACCTAGCCCAGTATTTTAGAACGCTCCACAGATTATGAGCAAAAATGCATACACAATTTATTAAGGAGCATGGACACATCAGCTATTGGGGTTGGGTGCTCAGTACTGACACAGATGTTTATATTTCCTTAAAAATCTGCTCTCATGATTAAGTGTAATTCAGGCCCCAGGGAAATGCTTTTCCACATGTTTGCCCTTATTTTTAGAAATAAAAGGTAACTATGGTCAAATGATGTGAGGGATCGTTCATGGTATCACTGCCCAGGAGTCAGAATGGGAAAGACTTTGAGTGAGGATTATTTCAGATATGAAAAAAGTTCTTACACAACCAAGTGCTGTTTCCTAGTTGTGCCAAGCATCAATTCCCTTGCTTCTATTTGTTTTTCAATTGGTGATTCTGGAGGGACATAAATGAGCAAATGTGGACAATTTTGCAGTATCAAAAACTACTGAAGAGGTAGAAGAATATGCTGAATTTAAAGGTTTTAGCTTCGTTTATGGTCTTATCTTTTGACTTGAACCCCATAAATGTTAGGGACATGTCTGCTTCTGGTTAGAATGTAATCTGCCAAAATGGACAAAGTCTCATCTGTGCCAGATCTTTTCAATAAAATAAAAAATGTCAGTTAAAACCTTAGTCTGGCATTCAGGACACTCCATGGTATTATGCTGGATATCTTTTCAGCCTCATTCCCAGAACTGCCTTGAGACTAAGGTTTGTGTATGCAGAATGTATTAAGGAAGAGCTCCCAAGAAGACCCAGTGAGGAAGAAGGGAGCAAGACAGAGAAGGGGAAGAGTCAAAGCAAGGGTCTAACGTCGGGTAGGCAAGTCCTCAGCGGGATCCCATTGGGTACCTCCAAGTATAAACTATGCCTTGCCCTTGGTGCTACCGTCAGCCACGGAGCTGGGTTCTCATACTCTGGCACCGATCAGTCTTGGGGGTTTGGGGCAGTGAAAGGGTAGGAAAATAAACTCCCAGGAACTTCTCTACCTTTGCTTTCAAAGGGGCTCTAATAACTTGAGGTTAGTTCTTCAAAGGTAAATGTGGTATCTGCATGGATCACTACCACTGTGTGCTACTCCCCGTCCTCGTTCCCTTTTAGAGATTCTGCTACACAGGAGTATATTAAGTGCCTTGAGAAGGCCACTGTAAATAAAAATGTTTAAATTAAGAGATACATAAGCTAAGGCGCCTAGAAAACGTTTTGTCATGTGACTATCAGCATCCAGGGAATACATTTTGAGAAACACTTTCATAGGATTTTTAAGATTCATTTCTTGTTTTTCCAACAAACTCTATGTGCTATCTTATACTATGTCTTTTATGATTTAATTTATGCTAGCCTCTTATTCCAGAATACAATTTTATCATTAGAAGAAATGATGTGGGGAGCTTTTCTGTCTGTCTTATGACACATATCACAAACCACAGAGGTCTCTGTGTTTTGTTTTTTCAGTTTTCTCTGCATATCTCACCTCCTTGCTTTTCTACTCCCCTGTATCACTCACAAAGGCAAGACACTATTTAGCCTTCTAAATGTAATGTTTAGAACTACTGCAATAAACAGCTAGAGATAAGTAACTAATAATTGTTTTATTAAATTGACTTAAATAAATATTGCTTAATTTATATACTGTTTTTTTTCCCCTAAATTTTTTTTTTAATTCATTTTTATTGTTAGACTTATTGGGGTGACATTCCCCTAAATTTTTATCTGCATTTCTGGGGAAGGACATTTTCAAGTTAATATCTATACTAATATCTATAATCAAACACAGTTAAGCTTCTTTAATTGGTAATATGCTAAACCAAAGTGGCAAACTAATTTTGACAAAGTTATCAAGAGTGAATACAGGAAAATGGTGCCAAAGAGTTAAGTATGTGGACATATTTCTCACCAGCTTTGAGGACTGTCTATATAGTACATGTTGAAGAAGGAATGATATAAGTAAACATTAACCTTAAGATATCATTATTTGTTAAAAAACATGAAATGCTTTTATTTATTAATATAAAAATATTATATATAACTTGATTGAAGTTCATGAAAGGCTAAGATTTTACATGCTTAATTCAACGATAGCACTCAGAACATATATGTATAAATTTTCAGGGGTAAAATTGAACCAAATTGCTAAGGGGGATGTTCTAACTTCTATTTTTATTCTCAGTTTATTGATGTGAACTTCATTAGGACTTGATGTTTTTACTAAAGACTGCATGTCACACAGTCTGCAGGGATTTGCCTGAGAAATGGGATGAGAGGTCAGCAATGGCCCAAGGAGAGAAAGCATGCCCAGGCCAGCTAGGGAGTATTGACCTGCTGCAGTGGTTAGGAACCAGCCACTTCTCATCCCAGCCCCTGGAGGTGTTGACTTATTTCACTTCTACCTTTGAGGACCTCATCCATCCCCATGTCTTCATTATCACTTAGGTTCATGACCCCCAAGTCCAAATCCCCAACTCTGAACTCACTCATAGGAACAAAACCAATATGTAGTTAAAATTGTCACAAGTTTTCTGCCTCAGGACTCTCAAATTCAGGATATCCCAAACCAAACCCATTAACATCTCCGAATGCTGTTTCTGTATTAACTCTTTTGGGTAATTTTCTTGCTACCTATAATTGCCCATGTTATAAACCTTTTTGAAATGTCTGATTTTTCTCTCTCAAATCCTATACCCAATTTATTTTAAGTTTCTCTATTTTACTTTCTAATCATGTCTTTTTCTCTATTTACACAACTCCTCTAGTTGGGGCCCTTATCCATTCTAGAATATTGTAAAAATTTTTTAACTAATCATTCCAACCCAATGTCTCTTCCTTCCTATTTATCTTTTTTATTACTATCAAGGTTATTTTTCCAATACCAAGGTGAGTTAAGTTATGTAACACCTTTACTTAAAACAAACAACCCTATGAATGCACAGCAAATACCATTGATTCTTCGTCCTGCTTATAGAATGGAATAAAAATTCTTCACTAATTGCTCAGCCAATTTTCTGGCTTCTCATCTGCAGTATGTCTCTTATGTCATGTTAGCAATCACTTGCCTTTTCCAAAGACTTTCAAATATGACATACACTTTCACACCTTCATGTTCCTACCACTACTTAGAATAATCCACATCCATTACCTCCACCTGCTGAAGCCACACTTGCTTTTTTAAGATGCAGGTAAAATCTTGTTTTTTTATATGAAAACTTTCCTCAATCATTACATCATCTCTGATCCTAAAACATTTTGTTTATACCCTAGATTTGCCTCAGTGAATTTCAACAAGCATTCATTTAGTGGTTACAATTGATTATGATTCTACCATACATAAAATAAAAGTAACTAGTATTACCTTGTATACTTCAAAGATATTTGTTTGGGTCCTTGTTAGAGATTCGATTTTTGCAGGATAAAAAGAAGTTTCTGTGTGTGCTTTGTTAAAATAGGCCTCATCTAAAACATCTTGTATTTATAGGCATGATTTTGCATACAATTCAGAGGAAAAAATCCAATTAAACAATTAGCAACCACACTACAGAATAATGCCCCCTGCCCCTGCCCATACACGCTGTTCTTTTTTGAATCACACAAATATCAGAAGAAAATGAACTCTTCTTTTCCCTAATAGCTTAGATAAAGTCATATCCTCTGTATTACTCTTAATTATGAGTAGTGGATCTTTAGATGAAATAGTAGGGTCAGGGTCAAGCCTTTTTGCCATGTTTAAAAGACAGACACCATTCTCTTAGGCAGATTTTGACCACAATATAAAATCTCCCTACAGTGTGATAATTGACATTCTTCAGCACAAGAAACCATTACCATCTGTCATGTGACTGCTCTGAGGATAATGAGAATGCCTCGAACATGTGGGTTGGAAAGAAATGACTTTATTCCAAGTAAAATAAATCTAAATAATACAAATGCAGTGGGAGTGATGCTAAATATTTCTGGAGACTCTTGGGGCGTTTCGGGAGAAAATGAATCATGTTAGCAGTAATTTTTGCTTCTCTTTCTCCTAACTCTGCCAATTTAAAAATATCATACGGACAGGACGTGTGTTTGAAATTCTACCTGTACTTCCAGGAGGGTATCCTCAGGGCTTTGCCTGCAGGGAGGTCACCGGGAGTCAATGCCAATCAGGCCAGTTGTCTTACCAATGGTAGGTTACCTCCAGGACCCTCACGGCACAGGCAGATTTTAGAACAGCAGAAACACTAGCAAAGTGTTAAAACAAAACAAAATAAGGTTGTTTGTTATCCTGTTTGAAAGGAGGGCAAGATTTTTCTCTAAGTCTTTAACCCTGTGCTCCTGCCCAACAAACGATGCGATTGCAGAATTGGCAGGCTCTGTCTATGCTGGCTGGCTTCAGCGTGAGGGGCTGTAAGGGGTTGAGTGAAAGGGATGACAACATCTTCACTCGAAGTTCTGCCTCCTGTCAGACCTTTTAATGTAATTTTAACATCCATTCCGCTTAATAATCTTTTGTCCAGTAGACATAAATAAAGCATAAATATGTGTCTGATTGCAATGAATTAGTTTTCTAACAGAAGAAATCCTTGCCAAGATTCTGCAGCGATCTGGTCAATGTAGATAATGTGGTACATTAGAGCAGAAGCTGGCAGTTCATTGTTCTATAAATAGATATAGATTTAGCATTTATGGGAGCCTTTGAGTAGGATGAAACAAAGTCATGAGTAGCCGGCAGTCCTTCCTGGATTTGATTTTAGTTAGTAATCTTATAGCAGGTGAGTGAATTGTTAGTGCTCAGAAAATTTGTGCTCAAATATCAAAAAGTAACATGCACTTCTTTGCAAGTGTCTTTTTGCCTAAAACATTATTTATACTATATATAAATAATGCAAAAATAAATGAAAGCTCTATTTTCACCCTGTCCATTAATTTTATTTTTTTCTTTAGTGGAGGAAAATGTTTACTTTGTGTATTCTCTAGGAAAGTTAAATTAACTGAGGCTATTGAAAAGGCATTGGCATTGAGTCTACGAGTCTTGTGCCAGGTTTCATTGTGGCCATTAGCTTCCTATTTGACTTTGGACAAGGCAATCACTCTCAAGCTTTATCCTCTGCATTTCAGAATTTGGAATCCCGTGACCACCAAAGTTCATTTTAGCCTTACAATTTCATAAAATAACATCAAATTCATGACCCTGCATTTCACCATCCTGAGTTGGTTATACAAGGCACGCCGGCCCCTTAAATAATATTGTGGCTTACGTTTATTAGTAATATTTTAATGTACTTGATTTTAATCAAGTTTTCAAACTTATTTTGACTAAGGTTTACTTGTGTTTTCTTGTTGGAATTCAATAGCTATTTTGAATTGTTAAGGTCTCCTAAACGATTGTTCACTGTCTGGTTTTGTGGAGGTCCTCTTTTCAAGGTCAAAGCTTGAATGTCAGCATCACAAATGTCTCTGAACAGCTTCTAAAGTAGTAATCGGTAATAATCTCTACAGCTACTTGAAATACTTCTTCCTTCTGCCCACTTTCTTTCTGCTTTACTGTTTCCCTATTTTTAAAAAAATGTTTGTTTCTGCACTCCAAGTCTAAAACTTTTCTGATTCCTAGGACTTCTAAAAGCCCTGTTTAGCATTCAGCAGCAGATACAGTGTTCTGGAGCTGGAGTGTGCTGTCACCTGCCCTAAAGTTAACATATGAAAAATGTTTGAATGACTGCTCAGCCCAGTACTTGTCACAGCTGGCAGTCAATAAATAGAGATCCTTTTCCCCTAAAGGTAGATAGTCCTTATTCCATTGCTTTAAATCTCAATTTCACCAATAGGCTTTTCCTCTATTTTCAATAAAATTGTTTAGTTGGGATTGAAAACTGGAAAGGTTGTTGTACCAGACAGACTTCAGATCTGTAGTCCTCATCTGTCTCCATTGTCTTGGCCACTTGTCCTGTCTCGGTCACTGCTGAGGTGACCAATTCCAGTCGGGCTCTGACAGATTGCATCTGGTCATTGTCTGAACACCTGTCCTTTTAAGATCACATTGAAGATTTCTCCTCTGGCCCTGAGGCTTCCTAACTGATACTGAGTAATAAGGCTCCAGTGAAGTTGCTTGGCATTTACACAAGTGCAATCCAGAACTACAGATAAGAGGGGGAGGAAGAAAGGACTAGGGACCAGAAATTTCCACTGTGCAGAACAAATCTTTGACCAATGAAGAATAGAACTAGTAGATAAATTCTTCACCTTTTCCTGACCTAGAGAGACTTTTTGTTTCGATAGTAAACATGTGGGATCTTCCAAGATTCAACAACCAATTGTACTTGATACCATTTTGATAAAACACCCATTTGTTAGCTCATCTATTTTTCCCTGTCTCATTCTTTTCTCTTTCACTCATGCTACTTTGGGTTCATATTCACTAGTAAAATAGGAATATATGAGCTTTTGTTCCAGTCTCTGATTTCTGGGGAACTCAGACTTAAGACATTGGACAATTCAGACAGTATTTGTGAATACATAGAATTTTTCATGGCCTGATGAATCGTGACAGAGTAGAACATAGAAATTAGAAGTTTATAAAGGTTGCATGTGTTAACTAATAGTTACCTGTACCTACTGTAGTTTCTCTATGACTTTCTTAAATTTATTGCTTTGTGGAAGGGTAGAAATTCATGGAGATGTAAAAATAGCACAGGCAAGTGCATAATGATTATTTCTTTTCTAATTTGTACATGAGATGTTCCCCAAATGTGAAGGGCAAAAATACTGTTGAAACCAAATCTGTTTTTCAGATTATTTTTAAAGATAAGCTCACTTTAAAATGCTTCTTGTTCTTTCAACAGAAATAGGTAGTAAGAAAAGATTTTGGAAATACAATATTGAATATAAATTAATGTTGGAAGTACTATCATATCTTCTGTCTCCCTACACAATAGTTTCAATTTCACAATTTCCATCCTCATCTAAACATATTTTTAGAAAAAAAAAAAAAACAATAAAGTATATATTCATGTATTTAAAAAATACTTGTTGGGTGTATATTGCATGCTAAGTACTGCTTTAGGTGATTATATAGCTAGCAGTGAAGAAGATAACCCAGATTCCCACTTTTGTGGAGCTTATGAGTATGATATAGAGGAATGGAATAGACAAGGATAAAAAACATGTACACAGAAAAATTAGCAAGAAAATTTTTGTTGTGGTATATAAATGTTGAAGTGATATGAGTAATGACTATTTTCTAGAAGCTGGGTGTGGGAAGCCTAGGCTAGAAAATTTCAAACCAGAGTAAATCAAGTGCAAAGAACCAATATAGAATATGAATTACTACAGATCAAGAAAAAAAAAAAAAGAAGTATGTCTGGAAGGTCGTGCCAAAAAGCTGTAGTGGTATGAAATGAGATAGACGATGTTAGAGATTACCAACATTTCATTTTTGGTCACATTAATAGTTTGAGTTTATTTTACTTGAAGTGCAAATCCATTCAAAGGTTTTAATAACATATAAAAGAACATATAAAATAATCCATTTCAGAGCACTTTTGCAAGAGTTGGATACTGATATAAAAAAAAATCTCAGAATGACTTTTTTTTAAAATATGACTTTATATTTTTAGACTAGTTTTAGATTCACAGTGAAATTGAGCAGAAGGTACTAAAATTTTCCATACACCCCTGCCCCAAGACTTGCATAGTCTCATCCATTATCACCGTCTCCCACCAGAGTGGTGTATTTGGTACAACTGATAAAACTATATTGACACATAGTAATCACCCAAAGTCCATAGTTTACATTGGATGAGTGTTTTAGATTGTGTGGGTTTGGATAAATGTATAATGACATGTGTCTATCTTTTATAGTATAATTTAGAGAGTAATTTCACTCTCCTACGAATACTCTGTGCTCTGCCTCTTCATCTCTCCCTGTCCCTTTAACATCTAGCAACCACTAATTTTTACTGTCGTCATAGTTTTACCTTTTCCAGAAGGTCATATTGCTGGAGTCGTATAGGATGTAGCCTTTTCAGAATGGCCCCTTGCACTTAGTACTATGCATTTCAGGTTCCTTTGTACCATGGCTTTTCAGCACTGAATAATATTCTAATGTCTGAATGTAGCACAGTCTGTTTATGCATTCACATACTGAAGGACGTCTTGATTGCTTCCAAGTTTTGACATTCATGTGCAGGTTTTTGTGTAGACCTAAGTTTTCCACTCCTTTGTGTAAACACCAAGGAGTATAATTGCTGGCCACGTGTTTAGTATGTTTAGTTTTGTATGATAAGAAACCACCAAGCTGTCTCCCAAAGTGCCTGTACCACTTTGAATTCCCAGCAGCTGTGAAAGAGAGTTCCTGTTGCTTCACATCCTCACCAGCATTTGGTGTGTCAGTGTGTTGGATTTTGACCATTCTAATAGGTGTGTTGTGGCATCTCATTGTTGTCTTGATTTCCATTTCCCTGATGACATGTAATGTGGAGTATCTATCTATTCATACACTTATTTGCCAGTTGTATATCTTCTTTGGTGAGGTGACTGTTAAGGGCTTTGGCTTGTATTTTTAAAATATCAGATGGCTTGTTTTCTTATTGTTTAGTTTAAAATGTTCTTTGTGTATTTAGAATAACAGTCCTTTATCAGATGTGTCTTTTGCAGGTATTTTCTCTTACTTTGTATATTCCTTTCTCATTCTCTTAATACTGTCTGTCTCATAGCAGTAATTTTAAATTTTAATGAAGTCCAGATTATCAATTCTTTCTTTTGATGATGACTTTTTGCATCTAAAAAGTCATCACCAAATCTAAGCTCATCTGGATTTTCTCCTATGTTATCCTCTAGGTGTTTGAAAGTTTTGTTTTTTATATTTAGGTGTGTGATCAATTTTGAGTTAATTTTTGTAAAGTGTGTATGTCTGTGTCTATGTGTGTGTGTGTGTGTGTGTGTGTGTGTGTGTGTGTATTTGCAAGTGAATGTTCAGGTTGTTTCATCATCGTTTGTTGAAAAGATGACTTTTTTCTCCATTGTATTGCCATTGCTGATTTGTTAAAGATAAGTTGATTATATTTATGTGGGTCTATTTCTCTATTTCTGGGCTTTTATTCTGTTCCATTGATCTACTTATCCACTCTTTCAACAATATGGCACTGTTTTTTGTTTTATTTTTTATTTTTATAAAAATGGTTTATTTTAAGATTCTCTTTTTTTCTTTAACCATTTTCATATTTATTATAATATATCTTGGTATGGGCCTATTTGGATTCATCTTATTTGGGATTCTATGTGCTTTCTGTCTTGTATGTCTATTTTATTTTCCAGGTTAGAAAAGTTTTCAGTCATTATGTCTTTAAATAGGTTCTCAGTTCCTTGTTCTTTCTCTCTTTTTCTTCTGGTATGCTTGCAATGTGAGTGCTGTTACACTTGATGTTGTCCCAGAGGTCTCTTAACTATTCTCATATTTTAAAATTCCTTTTTTCTTTTTGCTATGCTCATTGGGTGTTTTCTGATGCCTTTCCTTCCAAATCAATGATTTGATCTTCTGCTTTCTCTAGTCTGCTGGTGATTCTTTCTAGTGCTTTCTTCACTTCAGTTATTGTGTTCTTCATTTCTGACTGGATCTTTTTTATGGTTTCTAAATCCTTTTTTATGCTTGCTATCTTTTTGTTGAAGTTCTCACTAAGTTTCTTGAATAGTCTTATAATCATTGTTTTGAATTTTATCTGGTAGATTGCTTATTTCCATTTTCTTTAGTTCTTACTCTGGAGTTTTCTCCTGTTCTTTTATTTGGGAAGTATGTCTTTTTTCTTTCATTTTCCCTGCCTTTCTTTATTTCTTCCTATGTATTAGGTAGATCTGCTATGTCTCCCAATCTTGGCCTGGTGGACTTATATAGTAGGTGGCCTGTGGGATCCAGTGGCACTGTCTCCCTGGTCACCTGAGTATCTTGTGTGGGCTGTGTGTGTCCTCCTGTTATAGTTAAGATTTGATTGCTATTTTCTGACTGGCTGTGGGATTTGACCACACCCACAGCTTATGATCTGCTGTGTGGGGACTTACCCCATGAAAGGGAATTTGTCTCAGTGGGCTCTGGTGCCTGTTGCGATCTCCCTTAGGGTGTGCTACTTGTGAAGCTGATTGGGTGGTGCTCTGGTGTGATCTGAAGCCAACCTCCAGGTATGTTGGTTCTGGTATCTCTTGGGAGGTGCTCTGGTATAGGCCCAGACCAGCCACTGCCTGTGCTTGGCTGGAGACTACCTGGCAGGAGCTACAAAGAGATCTGGGATTGGTCACTTTAAAATCAGTTTGTTGATATTCATAAATGAACTTGATGGGATTTTGATTAGGATTGCTTTGAATTTATAGATCAAATTGGAAAGAAGTGACATCTTGATAATATCGAGTCTTCCTTCCTATCCATGAGCATGGACTATCTCTCTATTTGTTTTGTTTGTTTGGTTGGTTTTTTGGTTCTGTTCATCAGAGTTTTGCAGATTTTCTCATTCTTGTACACATTTTGTTAAATGTATTATATATCTATTTCATTTTGGGGTGGTATTAATGAAAATACTATTGTGTTTTAAATTTCAAATTCCACTGGTTTATTTAGGTCATATAAAAAAACAATTGACTTTCATATGTTAACCTTGTATCCTACGATCTTGCTATTATCCTCCAGTTCCTGGAGTATTTATTTTTTCTTTCAGATTTTCCACATAGATAACATAATAATGTCATCTGTCAGCAAGGACAGTTTTAAATCTTTCGTCCCAATTTGTATACCTTTTATGTTTTGGTCCTGTCTTACTGCATTCACTAGAACTTCCAGTATTATGTTAAAAAGGAGTGGTGAGAGAAGACTTTCTTACCTTGTATCTGATCTTAGTGATCTTTCAATCAACCCTGACATTATGCTATGTCTGTGTTTTCTGAATTTTTAATAAGCATTTTTACTGTTTAAGCTAGTTGAGTTAGGATTCCCATTTCCTTGCAACCAGAAGTAAACTAATGAAGAAAGTCTCACCATACCCAAAAAGAACTTAGAAGTTAGAGATGGAGTACAAGCAAGGTAAAAATAAAATTTCATAGTGCCAGTGCACTACATTAAAAGTACCTCAAGGGATGGTGACCTAAAGAAATATTTTCGATATTACTGCTAAAAGTATATCTATTGCTTTCATCTAAATGCACTTTTCTTCTCTAATGTTCTATAGTACCTGGTTTGTATTTTACCTATGCTATTTATGTTCTGATTTATAGTTGAACATAAATTTGTCTTATGTCTTTAGCTTGTAACATTGGAGGTCTATATTTTTTCTGATTGTACAAGTATATAGTTTTGTACTGATAGAAACTGAATAAGCATTTTTTGAGTAAATAAATAACATAGTACACAGGGTTTTAGGATGTCAGAAGAAGATGAAGTCACTGAAGAGAGGCTTTTTCTATTTCATAAATACAGTTAAGGTAAGTAGTAAAGGTATCAAAAGAGGATTTGAACTGCATCTTGAAAGATTAGTGAAGTTTGAATAAGGAAAGAAGCCATGGGAGGTTATTCCAGAGGGAGAATGAAAGACTAAAGTGATATTTAGAGGAAAGTTATAGAACTATTTAGCTGTCTTAGTGAGTAAAGCTAAAACTGGAAAAGTAATTTGGAGTCAAACTGAGGAGGATATCAAATGCTAAAGTAAAGAGTTTATCATTGCTCTCGAAGAACTAAACAGAAACTAAAGTATGAAACAGAAATGTTAAATTATATGAAATTGGTGTTTTATAGGAATATTAATCTAAAATCCATCTTTCCTTGTCCCTTGCCACATGAATATAAGTGCTTCTTTACAACTTTCCTTTGACCAGGTGCCTTTCTAGTTGATGCCTCAAACCATATTCTGACTGAGGCAAACTATTTTTACCTATATTTTCTGAATATACAGTTTTGATGTTTCATACATAATCATAGAATTCAACATAGCAGAATTCAAATAACAATATTCTTTATGACCGTGCTTTCCCACTTTACCTATATCTTTCCCTCCGCACCTTCCTCTTCATTTCAGGCTGCTCCTTTACTGTCCTTTCTGGATGAGAATGAAGGTGTTTTCTCCTGCACGTGAATAGAGCAAGCATTGCCATTAGATAGATACCTGTGGCCAAACACAGAGTAAGGAGATATTTAAAAATCAATGGAATGTTCATGAAGAAAGAGCATTGCTTTCAGAAAACTAAAAAGAGCACCAATGTTACAGAAAATATGGAGAGTGAACATTTTTAATATTGCTACAAAGTTTAATATGGAATTTTGGAAAAAATCAAGGCTGTATATAAAGTGTGTCAAATGTGCGCCTTTCCACAGTGTAGGTCTTAAGGACTGGAGTGATATTAAAGCGTGCTCAGTGATGGTTGATAGGCTAAGCAATGTAGTCTGATCACAAGCCCAAGAATACCTAGGCATAGCCCCAAGAGAAGTTTGTAATCAAATGCAGCTTGCAGAGAGAGTTTCAAATCTTACATGATTTTCATAATGAATGTTTTGGATTATCACAGTATGTTTTCCTATGCTCATTTTCATCTAGATGGAGGGAAAATTTCAAGAATCCATGCCTTCTAGTTTTTATTTCAGTTCCTTAAGGTACCCAGAATTTCCTTGCCAGAAGGATCTATGTAAAAATTAGAATCCATCTTGAAATTCAACTAAAGATTGCATCCCTAAGTTGTTTCAAAAAATTGAGAGCTGAGCATATTGTAATCCTCAGAGCTGTCCTTCGACAGACAATATTGCAAAAATTTTTGCCCATGTGTCTTTGTTTTGCAAATGAATATGCAACATTACAGTGGAGCAACAAAGAAATTAATCTTGAAGTTGAAGAACCTAACAAATGCTGAATTGAAAAATGTTAGTTAACCTTAGAGAAAGAAAAGAAGCATCTAGTAAATTTATTAGTGCCTCAAATTTGACAGTGATATTTTCATTGATGGTCAAGGGAAAGGAAGGAACTAGAAACTGCATGTAATATTAAATGCTGTTTTAAAGAATATTATTGTTCTTGTAAAAAGCATATAATAAAATTAAATTATTCAAATATTACTTGGAAATGTATTCTTATAAAAGGCATCAGACACATAGTCAATATCACTGCAAAACAAGTAGGCAGCAACAACAATAATTGTACCATTTACAGAAACCACATCTTAAAATGCCTCTTACAACTAGAATTGTGAAAATTCTGGTATAATAATTGGTGGAATTATTCTTTGCATTCTTATTCAGATTTCACAATGAAAATGCCTTGTTTTTTTAATATGGTATTATGGGCAACCTATGTAAAAGTTTATATCCTTAAGTGAATTTATCTTTGTTTCTTTCAAAGTTACATTTTTAATAAATACCTTCTGGTCTTCTTCCTGATCAATTAAAATACAGTGGACACACTCAATTTAAATAATAAAAATTTATGACTCTTAATTTTCTACAAAGTTGAAGACGAAGTATCTGCAAAGAGATTTGAAAAATCAAAGTAACAATATTTTTCCTCCATAATTTAGATTGAAGTGTTCCAACTCAATGATTCTCCTTCAGGAACATTATTCCAGGTAGTTTGAGAAAGAAATCTTTTAATAAATAAATTATATCTTTGTACATATCTAAATCAAAGATGGTTAATTAAGCGATAGCTTCACCAAATCATCTTGTGAAAGAAAACCATACCACTCTGCCCAGTAGTGCCAGATAGCTGATGGTAGAAATTGTTAGACTGAGAAATAGTCCCCATCCTTTTCACTCTCTATAAATGACGACAGTTGGCTGTAAAGTGTGTTGCCTGTGTCTTCTATTTATTCCCATCCCCTCATCTAATTTTTTCATTGCCATGTCTCTGTTAGTATTACTACCTCAGGTAATGATATTTTGGGCAATAGAGTATGCTATATAAAATTTATTCTTGTTTAATAGGGATTTTTTTTTCTATAATTCATTCAATTTTTCAATGTGATTTCACTATGTAACATCACCCATTACAATCAGAAAACTGGCACACAGAGTCCATGTTTTAGTCTCTGAATCAGTGACTGAGAGATGACCAGATTTCAGTTCTCTCACTTTCTAACACGGCCCTCTTTCCGTGGTGCTGCCCAGCCATGAAGTAAATGCATTTTGTTGGAAACATAGTTATTTTCATGGGAGGGACTTAGATTAAACTCTGTCGACTATTTAGCATGGCCACCCTTTTCAAGATATTTCCAATTCTCTTGGAGGCAAAATAGCATTGATTGTGGCATTGCAGATATAACCAGATTGATGACTGAATCTAAGGCTGCTCCTCCCAGACCTGAGAAAACCTCCTTGCCACAGGCCTAGATGTTGCTGGTATTTTTTGCCCTTTTAGCAGTGACTTTCTTCTTAGTCACCAAGTTCTGAGTTCAAGCTGGTAGAGAAATTTAAAGAGGAAAGAATTGGCAGATTATATGTTTTAAAATATAGTACTTATGTTTCTGATACATGCAGGATTAAAAATTGCATAACTCAGAATCATATATGCTATTATTGTTTGTTCTAGCATTTAATTTGAATGTGTTTAGGAAAATTCTTGTATGTATTCAAATTGGAGGTATTCAATAACTTTAGAATATTTTTTTCATCAATTTTGCTGAACATTTTGTAAATAAATCCAAGTTCAAGTGAGTGAATGCAAGCTATGTTATTTAATTCCTATTATAAACATTACTTCAAAGTTTAAAAATTCTCCAGCTAATACTTATACACTCTTGGAGATTTACTAAAGTGTTTTGTCAGTTTTTTCATATCTACTGCACTTCTAACTCAAAGAGAAATCAAATAAGGAACAAGCTCTAAGAATAAATGTGTTAGTGAATATAAGAAATACCATTCTAACTTTATTTCTTCTGAATGACTTACTGGGTTTCTTTGTTTTTTTTTTTTGGTATTATTTTATGATTTTCTTGATTTTTGATAACTCAGTTCTGTTTTAAATTGTGTTGTTATGGTTCCTTTTGATGGTGGAGAATGATTTTTAACTGTAACTCCCCCCAAAACTATTTTTTTTTAAATAGAGTTGTTCCCAAATTTTCTTATGGGCATATCTAGTAGTTTTACTTGCATAAATTTTAAACAATTTTATTGCAATAATTATTTTTAGCAGTTTAAGCTTTGCTATTTGAGAACTTACTTTTTATTGAAGGTCACTTGAAAATAATTGTCTATAATGCTTTTATATACACAATCCTTATTTCTGTTGCTTATTTATCTTTCTTAGTTGACTATTATGCTAGGCACTTGTGATGAATTGTCTCTAAGAATAAAATTGTGGATCTATCTACCTACCTATCTACTTACACATCTCCTAAAGAATCTGCAAATATTAGCTGCTAATACACTCTTTAAAAATTAGCCAAGTATGAAAGGGATTTTCAATTTTTTGACTTTTAATTTCTACAGAACATTTGGAGAGAAGTACAAATCTTGTTGTGTCTGAAAACAAATACTCTGTGGGCCAAATTTTTCTACTTTCTTTATCTGGCAGGGTATTTGGTGGCTAGAAAACTAACTTCTATTGAAGTCCTTTCTCCTTTAGATTTGGAAGTGTCCCCGAATATTACAACAAATGACAATTTAAAAATTTTTTTAAAAGATTTATATTTATTGACTTCTGTTTAATTTTTTTCAAGTAAACTTTCAAATTTATCAGTGTGAAGTTTATATATATATAAATCTTTTTCTTTTCCTCTTTATATTTAAAATGGAGTTTAAATATTAAAAGCATTATACTTCCCACCTTTAAGTGGAATTAAGAACTGAGCTACAGAAATGGTATAATAGGCTAAAAAATAATGGCAGATAACCAAGGACTAGCATGTTAGCCTCTGACATGAAGTATAGGAATCATAACAAAACAAGTAGAAAAAGAATGAGAGGAAACAGATGAAAAAAGAAGATTACTTAAAAAATATTTTAATTATGAAACAAGAACAAGATATTGCAAAAATGGACATATAGAGGGAAAAAGAGCAGTTGAAAATTAAAAATTTCATGAGAGAAAAAATATTAATAAAGAGTTGTAGTATGAAATTGAGGAAGTCTCCCAGAAAGCAGAGCGAAATGTCAACAACTTTGAAAATAGAAGAGAAAAGATAAGAAATTGAGAGGACCAGTTTAGTACATATCCAATACGTGAAAACATACAAATTCCATAGAAAATAGAAAAAAACAAAAGAGTAAAAAATTAATTATTTTCTTGGAATCAACCAAGAAAAAATTTTTCAGATTTCAGTGGTTCCCTGAGTTTCTATGTAAAGGTAGAAAGTAGTATTATACCAAAGTGTACTATCACAAATATTATAACTGTGGGGACAAAGGGGAAAAAGTAATGCACAGGTCTAGGAAAAGAAAAATAACTGGTCTACTAAAAATAATCAGAATAACTGAACTTTTTAAGAGTAATGCTCTTCCTATTGTATGTCCTGTGCAGGAGGAAGTGGGGGGCAGGGACAGAACGTCACCTCTGCATCTGGCATCTGGGTATTTTGTAAACTGCAAGGACAGTGAGCTCTTAAAAAATATATTTGACTGAGAGGTACAAAATTTTAACTTAGAACCTTGTGTTTCCTTTTATTTGCATAGTTAGTCTAAACTTGATTTATTTAGTATCACCCTAGACTATTTCCTTTAGTTTAACTAGATAAAATAATTTCTTTTTTTATCTCTGAACAATGATAAATCAAGCAGACCTAAAAGGTCTGTATTTTTCTATTTTTTTCTTTTTTCTTTTTGCATTTCTGAAAACTATGAAAACAACTGCTGCTTTGCTCTGATGGTAGCAAATATTCATAATTTTACCAAACGTGTTACTCAAATTTGGTTTGCATTCCATTTCACATTCAAGTTTGAAGAACGAGTATACGGAGGACACTAATCAGTGTTGCTGTGTATGGCAGTTGTGGAAATGTGTAACACGGCTGTGGCTGATGGGATGGAGCTCACCTCATTTCACACGTGTGCAGCACATATCCTTGTAAAGCACCACTTCTCTCCATGTACCCCGAGAGCCCCTACAACTCATCTTACCTAAAACTGAACTCAATTTCCCCTTTTAATTTTGCATCTATACTTCCAGATACTGAAACTTAAAACTAGTATCTTACCGAAATCCTTAACCTTCTGTGCTTCGATTACTTAGTCATTAGTCTTCCAATAGAACACAGTATCCTGCAATTTTATTTGCTCCAGTCTCCCATGTACCTATAACAGATTGAGCTTCCTGAAACATGTAGTTGTCCAATTTTATAGCATCCACTTCTACCAAATTAATAATTTTAGTTCTTAGAATAGGTCTACTTTTTGCCTCATTCTGACCTTAAAGATCTTACCATGTGTTCTCACCCTCACCTCTCTAATAATCACCTGGAAGATATAATCTATATTCCTTCCCTAAATATATTTAAATCTTTATAGTTTAGTGACTGCTTATACCTTCTCCAACTCCTTGAGTAACCTCTAATTACATTAGTTAAAATCTGAGGTTTTCCAAGCGAAAATAACACCTGCTCCACGAAGGCTTTTATAGACAGCCAAAATGATTTCCAATGCTTTGAACTCATACCATATATTAGCTATAGAATCTATGTGAAATGTATAGGCAGCTCAGTATTGTGCATATATATGTGTTGGCAGATGTCTACTTAGTCGAAGTGTAGAGCAGATAGTTAACCTTCAATTATGTTAATTTCCTTCTACCTGAAGATCTAAAGTTGTTAATATCTACTATTTGCCGTATTCCCTGGAGTGCTCACGGTAAGTACTCAGTAAGTATCTGCCAAATAAACAGCTTGGTGAACTTACTATTTGGAACCTATTTAATTTGGTGCAAAAAGTGGGCCTATTCTAAGAACTAAAATCTTTCCCTAAAATGTGTACAATGTTTCTATATTAACTTCTGAAAGTACCATACTTACAACACATGAACATAACCCTTTGCATAGAGATGTTATTTTGGGCAAGAAGTCTGGAGATTTCATGAGCTCCAAGAAGGCTTTCTAAAGAACATTCTATGACACCCCTGCAAAAGTTAGCCTAGCAAAATTTCCCACACCAATTAAATATGCCCAAAATGGCTTACATGGAGATTAACCTCTAAGTTTAAGGGTAAGCTGACTTCCTCCTTTTATTTAAAATAAGTCACTTCTCACTGGATTGAAAAGCCAAATCGGGTCAAAAAATTGAATTCACTAGAGGCTGTATATAAAGAAAGATATGTGACAGCAGCATCTAATCTCTAAAGGCTTAAATTTAGTCCAATGATAGACAGTGACTTTAAAAAAGTAAAATGAGTATTTGGAAGAGAAATAAAGGGCAGGAATAAATTCTCAAGCATAGAGAATAAATGATGATTTTATGACAGATGTTTATCTTATTTAATATTTACATTTCATTTGTGATTGTATTTAACTGTTCTGTTTTAAACAATATATTTTATCCCACAAGTGCTCAGTACTGAGGGAAAGAAGGTTTTTCTAGCTGTTACTTTATTAATTATTGATCAATATGAAGTTTTTTTTTTTTATTATATTCCGTCCTTGGTGAAAATGATTTTTCTCTAGAAGTCTGATTCTGAAGACAGTTCAGGAGCATGAAGTCTTTGGGGTTCCTTCCTAGGTCATTTAGTTGTACTATGTGCCCTAAGACCCAAATCTCGGAGGCCTGAACCCCGTTTAGAATTCGTGAGAGCCTGCACTGCTCCAATGTTATGTTAGCACCCTCATCCGTGTAGAGAGTCAGGGAGAGATGCCACCAAAGGGTCTAAGGTTAAAGTTCTTCTATTTCAGCTTCCATGAGACTGTTGACAAAAAATCTTTCTTATTAAGTAATAGAAATGGACAGTTCTAATAATCCTTCTTTTTAAAAATAGTTGTATCTATCCCGGATTCTCATAATTACATTTCAATAGATTTTCTACCTTAGAGATGGCTCCTACTCAGTGCTCCTGTTTCTTCTCACACCCCTGAAATCTCTTCTATCTGCTCTCCTGTGGGAAATTTCACACCCTTCATGATCTCGCAAGGTGTGCCTTACTTTTGATCCCTTTCCTAAAGAGCCATACAACGTGTGAATTGAACCCAGGCCTGTAGACACTAATCCTCAAACTCTTAATCACTTCTTTACTCTAAACTAACTCTACAGCTTAAGCATTATCATAATCATTGCTGATGTTTATTGAGTGCCTACTCTGGGCCAGCCATGGGATTAAGATCTTTTATATCCATTGTGATCAACTTCAAAATAGTGTTATTCTGTTTCACAGATGACATTTCATGCTATGGGAATGGCCCACATAAGGGCATATGGATTAGTTATTTGCATTTTTGCATATAAGGTATTATCTTTACTCTGACTTTAGTTCAATAAGATCTCCAAAGGAGACGTAGTTCTGGGGCAAGCTTATGTTTATGTGCCTTCCTTTTTAAGTTCCTTTAAAGTAGAATACACAACTCAAAATGTCTAAGTTTGAGCAGGTAATAAATATATCGCACTTTAAGATGATAAGGACTCGCGACGTTTGTGGAAAATGGAGAGTTTATGTTTTACATGAAGTCATTCATATTTAACTTGTAATAATGGCATTGTTCAGGTAAACACATGCATGTCTGCACAAGCACACACACACAGAGTTCTCCAGTTTGCAGCCCTTTAAACTATCACTTCTTTTCTTTATCAAGCAAAAGTCATTAGGTATAAAAGACAGATCAAGAAATATATAATTCCATCTTGGGAATGAATGTGAAGTCATTGGATTGAATGTATTCATATTTGCATCCTCAAGACTAGTTCGATGAACACATGATGGTCGTTTCAAAGGAGTTAGTTACTGCTTTGGTTGAATTGTTTCACTTAGGCAGTAATGATACATATGCGCTTTAGTACTTTCTCAGAGAAGAAAAATAGATCATCAATTCTTCTTTCCTTTTATCAGCTGATTATAATTCATAGCTTGAGAGCACAATAGTTACTCCTCCATCAGAGGACTGCCCAGGAGTAGAGCATGGCGCTCCCTGCTGCGGGACAGTCAGCAGGCCCAGCACTGTGCTTTGGCCCTCATGGCAGAAAGCTGCAGGCGACTTCTTTGCCATGTGGGTTTTCAGTGCTGGCAGATGGGGCCTCATTGTTTCAGAGTTTCAGTTTGGAAAATTCAGACATGAAGGGTTAATCTACATTTTAAAACAGTTGTCTTTGGAGGAAATTATGCTATAAATGAGAAACCTGTGTGGAGTTCTGGGTTCTCTCTTTATGTTAGCTTTGGCAGGGCCAGGAGCCTGTTTTGATGATAAAGCCAGCATTTGAAACCTATATTTTACATCGCAGGAAAACTAAACAAATTTAAAACACTCCACATTTGCCTTTTGACACCCCATAACCAATAGATGAACTTTAATTTCTGGGCGGCCTCCCAGCGATTAATGTCTTTCCATTTATGACACGAGAAGAATGAGCAGTACGTACAGTTGGTCTTCTGTCCGTTTCTGAAGAGCGCCCGTGCCAGGATTTTGATGTGCACTCGTGTTCTGGCACCAAGCTTCCCGCTTCTCACCCAGCACAGAGCCAGCTCACAGAGCCTGCTCGGCACAGCCACTCCAGACATGCAGCCTAAATTTGGAGGTGGCCTCCTAAAATGTGGCAGGCACAGTCTCTCTCTTCCCATTTGGAGCCCATCTTGTGGGGCTAGGACCTCTCTCAGCTGCCTGCAGAGCAGCCGCAGGAGAGCTGTATGTGTTAGGTACTCACTGAAGCAATCTGCATGAAGGTGAGGCCTGGCCTTACAGGGCTGTTTCCCTCATGTTTTCTGTTCCCTATACTTACTTTTAAGAGGACACTGTTATATGTCTCCTTTCACATTTCCATGAGGGATTACATACTCTATGCTCTTCGAGGGGATAGTGTTGGAGTAAATACCTTTGGGGTTGTTCTTGATTCCTGCATCCTCCAAGAGAGAAGAGTGACATTCACTAAACCATGTATGGTAGTTGTCAGTGCTGTTTAGCAAATATTTTTGGTTCTCCCTGCTTTAAAGCGCATGGTAGGATTGCATTTCCTGGCTCCTTCTGTGGCCGTGTAACTTGCTTTGGTCAATAAAAGCAGAGGTGATATGTTACTTCACACTGTGAATGTTAAAAGCCAGTGTGTGATTCACCACTTCCCTCCTCTTGCTGCAGTAGTGACTGATGAAGCCCAGGTAGAGAGGAAGCCTCTATTAGCCTGGGCCCCTGAGTAACGGACAAATGGACAACCCCCCTGCTTACCAGTTTCAGACTTGTAGCATTAGCAGGAGCTACGTGTTGGTGTGTTAGTCACTGAGATTTGGAAATAGCTCATTATTATTACATCATACCCTAGCTCACGCTGACAGATGGGCCTTGTTAACTGAAGAGTAGAACTGCTTACTGCACTGAGGTTCAAACAGTACATAGCCAGGCCCATTTCTTTCTTGTCTCACCATAACTTTTAGGTATCAATAAAACAGTTGAGTTTCCTCCATGTGAATAAGAGACAAAGGGAGTCCTGTGTTAGCAAGTTGACCGTCTTTCATCTTTTTGCCTTGTGACAGTCTGGGGATACTAAAGTGTAAATAAAGAAGGAAGGTAAGAAAACATGCTATATTCCCTAACTAGCTTCCTCATGAACAATTTTACTACATTTTTATTTCTATTTAGTTCTTGTCTATGTCTTCTCACATCAGTTAGAAGCTATAAGATGGAGAAGCGATGATCACTCTTTCCCAAACCTCCAAATTTATGGAACAGATATTTGTATAGCACATCGCTTTTAAGAGGAAATGTTACATGTCTCCTTTCACATTTCCATTGGAGATTACATGCTCTACTTTCTTGGATGGGATAGTGTTGGAATAAATTCCTTGATTCCTACGTCTCTCATGAGAGTGACGTTATTCTCTACTCCAGGAGTCATGTTTGTAGATAAAAGGTGTAGGCATATTATTTTTGTGGTTTCTTATAAGTCTTGATATGATAAAAGCCTAATGATTTATAGATGAGGTAGGCAGGACTCTAACAAGGGCCCTAAGTGTTTAAGCCTCTGGTATACCAGGGCTATCTGGAAAAAATCCAGCCCTGAATGCCTCTATTTTTCATATTACGTGGCTAGATACTTTCTGGGCAGCCCTCGTGCCTGCCCTGAATTCCTTTTAGTGTATAAATGAAAATATCATTTATATATAAATGAAATACCACTTCCAGGATTACGTTATATCAGGGCTGGGCGACATGTTGATTGTGGTCCACTAGTGGACTGCCAAACAATTTTGGGGTGACCACCTGAATTAAGAAAAAAGTGTTGTAGCGAACACCACACTATGCCAGGGCCTAGTTAAACATAAAAGAAACACATTTTTCACATACACAGGTACGACTGCTAGAGAGGAGAATGGGCTCTTCACAGTGAAGGCAGCTGTGTGTAACTGGGCAAGCAAAAATAAATAGCAAGTAGACTGTGACACTTTAAGAAAATTAGAAGTAGCCTTGCCCTGAAAAAGCCTTTCCAGGCCTGGGTTACGTTATATGGCAAAGGTTGAAGAGACACTGTCAATATTATTAAGGTCCCTAATCAGTTGAGTTTGAGTTCATCAAAAGGGGGTTACCCTGGCTAAACCTAACTTAAGTCAGATTTAAAGGAACCTTATAGGTCATGGATAGAAGAAAGAGTCATTTTCCTCTTTGCTTTCAGGGAGCAAATAGTCAGGTTGTGAAGAGCCAAGTGAAGAGGCCACATGGCAAGTAACTGGGATTGGCTTCCAGTTGCTCAGAGTGGTTCCTGACTGACATCTAAAAAGAAATGGAGAACTCAGTCAGAAACAAATTCTGCCAAGAAAATGAGGGAACTTGGAAGCAGATCTTTCCCTAAATGATTCTCCAGATGAGAACATAGGTGGCTAGTATCTCGATTTTAAGTCTTAAGAGATCATCCGTAAAGGATCCACCTAAAATGTGGCAGACTCCTGGCCCACAGAAACTGATAGGTAATAAATTCATTGTTAGATTTGTGGCAATTGTTATGTAGCAACAGGAAAATAACACAAAATGAATCTTGAAATGTCTGGCTATTGTTTCAATTTTTAAATCATCTAGGCAAGTCCTACTATCTCCTTAGCTTCCTGAAATCAGTTTTAACTCCCTTATGAAGCAATGAGATTGGAAGAGGTTCTCACAGGGGTTAAATGGGGCCTTTGATATCCTCAGTGTGCCACCCGTCAAACCACTGCCAACAGCCACGCTAGAGTTTTACAGTCTCTAGTCACTTTGGGATGCAATGTGTCCACCTTCTCTACTCCAGTAGTGTTCTTGTCCTTGGACTGAAGTCATTTACTAATAATCCTGAGAACCTGAGCAACCACCAAGATGATTTGGAGACACCAGAGAGTCTATGACATGTCTCTAAAACTAAGTGATGGTCCCTTTTGAGCACATTCTGGAAGGGAAACTATGATTGATGTAGAAATATCCATTTGACAAGTTGGTATTTTAAGGTAAATTTTAACATCAGAATGTATAATCTCATAACATGCAGCACAAGCAGACAGAGATGAGCCTCATTGCAAAGAGGAGAGACTTGCGTTTGTTGGTTTGGCTCATTTTGGTACCATATTTTTGAAGTTCATAACCAGAGATGAAACAACCAGTTGCATAAAAGCACTATTTGAGGTAAATGACTTTATATATGTCAGTGGTTTGGCTTGTTACATTTTATGCAAACTTATTTTAATAAAAAGAAAACAAAAAAATGCAGCATATAATTAGTAAGTGTTTTTAAGTGTGCTATATAGAAAGATGGAAAGACACCAAGAGATTCAGTTCGTTATTTAGGAGAAACTTCAGTTTTGCCAAACCTAAAGAAGAGCGTTTTGCAGAGAAAGAGGGAGAAAACAAGAAAATGATTAAATGCGCAGAATGGGTTATGTCCTTTTAATCAAGAATGAGGACGCGTGTGACCATGTTGCCTTGAATGCTTGTTCAGAGCGGTTCAGAGCTCTATTCTGGGTGAAATCATCAACAGGATCCCACTGTATGATATTAACACTATGAAGAGAAAATTCAGAGTAAATGGGTTTAAAAGTAAACTTGTGACTTTCTCTAAAGAGTTTGTGAAGGCTCTTGCTGAAAACATGGATGACACAGAGTGGACAAATAAGACTTAGGCGTATGACACAAGACTTTCTGGGGAATGCTGATGTTGCTTCTTCCATTGATTGGTTAGATGAATGTAAATAGAACAGTAGATGATTGTTCATATTGTTTCACCAGTGCTATATAGATCATCAGTTCTTTGATGAAAGTGCCAGCCAGGCCAGGAAATGGCCAATTTGTTGTTTTCGTGCCCCAAAGTCTTTCTGAGATTTCTAGGTAGCCTGTTTCTTGGACTGTTTACCCTTCCCTCATTATTGGCCAGAGAAGGTGTGTCAGCCCTTGTTATTCTAAACGTAGTAGTCTTCAGTGCATCTTACTCTGGGTGCCAGCTAATTTTGAAGTTTGCTGATTAAATTATCTTTAGTTTGTGCTATCGGTTGCCTGTGTTAACCATGGAATAGCTCTCAAAGAAAATGATTTTCAGAGGCTTGCAGGATTTGAATAGGAAACTGAGATCACTAGGACACTATGGAAAGATGCAAGGTTGGCTGCTTCTCATTTTGATCACCTTCCCTACCCCATTTTAGGAAGTAGCCTTGGAGTTGTTCCCAGGAAATATTATGCTGCTCATTTACTATATAAAAAAGTATTACTTTAGCAACTTAAAGTTGACAATCGACATATTAGTTTATCTCAATTAGAGTATTCATTTAACTATTTGATTAAAGTAAGTAGACACAGTGTGAAGAATCCATGGACTTTCTTTTTTTTTTTTTTTTTAAATTCATTTTTATTGTTAGACTTATTGGGGTGACATCTGTTAGCAAGGATTACATAGTTTTCAGGCATACAATTCTACAGTGCATTGTGAACTTGTTGTATAATAAGTTCACCACCTAATGTGACTTTCTTCTTGAAAATATATTTAAAGATTATAAAATGGTGTTCATTAATATAAACAAATCTCTATTTGAGCAATAAGGCAAAAACTTTGGGGCATCAGAGGTGGAGAGCAGTGATATAATCAGGGGGTTCTTTCTCTCAGAACCATGGACCTGTTCTCCTAGTACCAACCACTGTTGCTTCATTGATCCTTTGGGCACACAGTGAAGAATTTGCTTTAGAAGGTTTTGAAATAGGTCAAAGTCAAACAATCAGAAAATCAACTCTAAGGCTACTTGGTACCCAATGCTAAAATTTTACTCTTATCTTTCAATGTATCCCAAATTATGTCCAGCCACACTTTTCAACAAAACTCAGAAATTTTGTAATGAAATCAAACTGCATCTTAAAAATATTTCAATAATAAAATAGCAATAGAATAACCCATATTGAACCATAAACCCCTCCTATTATCAAGTTCCCAGGAAGAAGTTCAAGTTCAAACAGTGGTGTCCCAAATGAATTAAATTCCAAAATTCTTAAATTAACATAAATATAAAAACCCTTGGTTCTTGTTAAAAGTCCAAGGAATTTTGAGCTTACGTGTATCTTTCCAAGTACCTTATATTTTTCAGTTTCAACTAGAAACATTCTCCAAGAGAAATAAGCTGACTTCACCAGTTTTGTAATTCTGAGCAAAAAATTATTTTGTATTTTAGGAAAGAAAAATATAGCCCTAGGACAGCATTTCAGAGATAATTTTAAATAAAATATGCAACAAGTTTACCATGGAGAAAATTGAACAGCGTTCCACATTGGAAAGTATCAACGGCAGGCTCTTTTATATTTGGGATTATCCTTTGGACCACATGACAGAAGAGTGTGGGTATTTCTCACTGCCTGCCATCATCAGGGAGTACACTGCAGAAACATGGGCCTAGAGGAGGGAGGGTCTTTTACTTAATTAGAAATGAGCCAGAGATGCCATGGAGAGGCCAGGACTCATTCAGAACCTGGGAGTGATCTCTTCTCACTGGGTCAAGGTAGAGTCAGTGGTGACCCAGGGCTTCCGTGTTCCTCCCCTGCCTCCCTGAGCAGTGTGAAATGGTGATGAAGACACAATACAGCCTCTGTGACAGTGGAGTGACAGTACCAAGGGCTACTTTTGATGTATGATAAAGAACAGTCTTGTCCTTCAGCTTCAGTCCAGGCTGTGGGAGGAAATAGAGATGTCTCCAGAGACTGTTGAGTTTCAGTGGTGGCCAAAAGTGGCAGAAACACATCTTCAATATCAATTGGGAAACCCTCCTTCTTCAAGGTGTGAAGTCTGAATTCTAGCATCGGTAGTATGTCAGGAACCAATATAATGAATCCTTTAGACCAAATTAAGAACACTGGTTATTTTAAAATTTGTCTCTGAGAGGCCTTTAGAAGAGAGAGTGCTATTCTTTTGATAGAAAAATGCTAACTCAATTACTTTAAATATTAAATAATATGTTTATGAATTCCAAGTAGAATTTACTTAGGGGGTTTAATAATGAAAGGTTTTTTTGTTTTGTTTTGTTTTGTTTTTTGCCAGTTTATACTTATTCACTTTAGTGCTTTTTTCTTTCTGAGTAGGTGTTATTGGCAGCTGTGTTTCAGGCATTTCCTTGCCCTAGATCTGCATTCTTGCTGGGGATGAAAATGAAGATCACTTCATCTCACCTTTATCACACCTTCCTGTTTCTTTTGTGGCAGGGCTAAGTCCCAAAGTGCCTGGGTCATAAAGGGAAGTCACAGCTGCAGTGATTCTTTGTGTCTGACACTCTGTCCTGAAGGCAGTAGAGATGTGTTCAGCTGGGAGAGTGAATCAATTAATGATGAATTCAGAAGCCTCTGCCCTTGACCCTTTTCTGCATTAGCCAGGCAGTCTTGGAGTGGCTAATGGTGATGTGGTGAAGAGGTGAACAGGGTTAACTCCTGTCCTCTGAGTCTTCAGAAGATAACATCTGTTGTATAAAAGATAAAATGTAGCCAATAATGTTTTTGTCATTCTTGAAAATAATTCTTTTTCTCAAAGAAAGAGGAAAATCAATGTGAGGGAAATGCTACTTACGAACTATTGATGCCTTTGTGCACTTGTATATTCAAATCAGTTGATAATATCTACAGTTTTATTGATTAACTCTTAATGGTTTATAATATTAGGAATGACTATATGCATTCTATTAATAAATGAATGGACTAATACATGAAATCCATGTGGTTTCAAGCAGATTTCATGTGTGATCATGGATTAAACACAGTAATTCTTAATTTTCACTTAATAGAATTTCTTTTAAAGGATTTTAGGATTCAAAACTTTTATTTTTGTATTTTCTTTTTCATGTTTTCTCACTTTCTATAGAAAGATACAGCAAAAAAACCTTAAATGTAGGAACAATAGCTAGATAAAACTCATAAAAATTAGCTGTAAATAGTTTATGATATTGTACTATCAAAACAAAGAAACTCATCAAACCATGTTTAAATTAAAATTTTCCTTATATAAGGATATGAAGGTTTTTAATCCTTTAATGTTCTCTGTTCTCATTATCTGCCTTTCTGATCTAGATGGACATGAAGCCCACCAACTGGCACTGCTCCTCTCTTTTTCATTTCCCTACTACTATTCAAGGCTAGACCCTCATAGCCTCATATATGCCCTCTTTTTATTTTTATTTTTTGGTGGTTCCCTGGCTGGGAGTCGAACCCAGGCCATGGCATTGAGAGCACAGAAGCCTAACCACTGCACCACTAGGGAACCTCCTTATGCCCTCTTGCATTAGTATCCTAATAAAGCTTAGGACTTTTAAGTGCTTCAGCTCAGGATTTAAAACCAAGTAAAGGTATTGGAAAATACTAAACTTTGATTAAGTCAAGAGGGCATGTTTAAATTTAGATACTGTTGTGTCCCTGAGTCATAGTCCACTGGCTCACAGAAATACACCCGCTGGTGTAATAGACTGTCCAGTATGGATGCTGACAATGTAATACCTCAAGTGTCTACATCTCTCTTCCTGAAAGAATTCTATTTGAAACTAATTCCACTGCAATAGGTATAATTTACTTGGGTATTACTCCAGGGGTGCCCCATAATCGGAATAAAATTTGGTGAAAAGGGCCCTAGCCACCCAGTCCTCTAGTGGGGTGAGCCTGTGCTATGTTTCCCAGGTTCTGAGGATCATAGGACTGACCCAAGTTATCCACAGCAATCAGTGTCTCACTCATTCACACACCCTTTATTGGATTCTCTCCCTTCTGTGTCTCACATCCTACACACTCTCAGTTCTTGAATTTCTCTCAAGTAAACTTCTGACACGTAAGTCTTTATGTTAGGGTCTGATTTTAGGGAAGCCCTAATTAAGACAATTGTATCAGACTTGGTTCCAGAAAGCAGACTTTTAGGACATGATTCTATGGTATTGAATCCTTTGGACATCAGATGACAAGGACCCAAATTGTTGATGGTAAGCAAATTGTGGAAAATATTTTGCATATTATACTATTCCAAATTCCTTGGACTATCATTTGGTGGACTGGGATCGGTATAAGTTGGCTGGGTCACAGTTCTGACTTTTGCAATAGTTCTAGCGCATGAACAATAAAGGGACTATGTAAATTAAAAGCAATGTAGTTAGCTGGCTTTTCAACTGACCTAGAGGCTTGAAGAAGGATGAATGATACAGTTAAACTCCATTCAGCTATGAAATCTAGGAGACTTCATGGAAGTATTTAAATAAATCCTTATCTCCTGCATCCAGAGAGCTGAATATATAAATCAGGACCCCAAATGTTATAAGGATGGCAGAGGTACAAAGGAAGCTGAATGCACTTCTAGTAGGGATTTAATGCTAAACTCAGGATTTTGCTGGGGAAGGAGCAGGACTTCGGACCTGAGAGGGTAGAAATGAGGGGCATGTTTGAAAACCTTGACTCCCCAGATGTCCTTGAACCCACCATGCCAGAAGAAGCAGTGCTGTCCTCTGCTAAAGGAGAGCCACCTCCCATTGCATATATTAGAGGCAAGACAGGTGTAATTACTCTGAGTCATGAGGCTAGCATGACTTTGATCCACAAAGATCAATGGCTAATAGACCACAGAGTTCCTAGAAGCTAGGTAGATAGGCAGCCAACAAAGTGTTTCCTAACCAATCAAAATGATCATGAGCATTAAAAGACTGATATTAGCCACTAGAATAAAAACCTTATTAACCAGTGCATTAAAATAGCAACTTACATGTCCTATTAGTCTACCTTATCAACTCTCAATTACCCTTACCTAGTTCTATTATCATCCTTTAGACTTAGAACCTTCTAACACTTAGTTCCCCTATTTATTATGTTTCTTTTAAATTACCTACTTCCCCCGCTAGAATGTAAATTTCACAAGGGCATTTTTGAGGTGTCTATTTTGTACATCGATGTATCCCAAGCACCTAGAATGACAGTTATATAATAGGGGCTCAATCAACTTTGGTTAAAGAATAAACTCATTTTTCTCATCGCAATATTTTTTTTTCTTAAGTAGTACCATGATATAGTACAATTGGTCAGTATCAAGGAGTGATTTAGAAAACATTGAACTCTGTGGCACTGTGAAAATGTCCATTTCTTTGTGTGAAGTATAAATATTCTCAGGAGGCATTCTTGACAGTCTGGGTTCAAATTGTTAGACTTTCCCCCAAGGCATTTGTTTTTATTTGTGTTGTAAACCTAGGACTTGAATTTTGTTTTTCAAAAGCAACATTTTTTCTCTTTACTGTATTATCATCTTGAAAGGAATTTATTCTACTCTGTTTTTGTGTGTCATTGTAATATCTAGAAATCCTTTAACAAAAAAATGGGCATATTTCTAAATATTAATTAATTATCTTTCAAAATGAACAGTTTTCAATGGACCTAGAATTTGGAAAGGGTTAATGCACTCTCCAACATGTCCAGCATACTCTGAGAGAGGGACGTGTGTACTCCAAAGACCTGAGTAACGACACCATTAACCTTCCCTGGCCGGGCTCTGTAAGGCACTGCACCATTGGTTCAAGTGACTCTTTTTTCTTTCATTGCTGCTAGCTGGAATTTGTATTAAGTGTCATTAATCAAAGGTGAAAAATTCTCTGAGAAGGAAAATTGTCAGTGAAACTGGCTGCTGTATGTGGAAAAAATAAATAAAAGGGTTTGATAATTATATATTAACTCAAGCAGTAATAGTCTTTTCAAATCATCATGGGTTGCAGCTCCTCTTTGATTTTCAGGGTCTAATTTGGGGGAAGACCTATTAATCTTTTTTCCATTTCTTTGCCTTTCTCATTCAGTAATTGAACTGTTCAGGTGTTATTGATTAATGTAGCTTTCTTAAATGACAGGTTGGTATGGCAGCCAAAGCTGTTCTCTATGCTGTTCTTATTTCTGAAATGACTCATGAGATATTCTGGAATTTGGGGAAAGAATAGGATTTTAACTTTTCTTATAAAAAACAGACTAAAGAGGGAGGAAACATTTTTTTTTCCTTTGGATCACTTCTGTTGGGGCTAATAAAATAAACTTTAATTTGTGTCAAGAGTAAGATCCAGCCTCATAAACATATCAGATTGTGGGGGAAAATGGACCTTAAGAAGGTTTTTATTAATATGCTCCCATACTCTTAAATGAAGTGACTACAGAAAGACATTCTACTCCAGATGTAGCATATTGAGGCTTACTCTGGCTGCAACAAGTAGGTGAGTAAAATTCTTCATATTTTTAATAGGCTCACACCACAAAGTAAAAAGATAACACAGTCTTGAGAACGAGGGGAAAATATGATCAGTATAAAAGAGGTATTGGGAAAGGTAGACTCTGTAGGATTATATCTAGCCCCAAACTGCCATATCGTTTATTTTGTGGAATAAACATCTGTGCTTTGCAGGATAATTGGGGGATACAAGTACAATGTGAGTTCTGTTTGGTTTGCATCTCTGGTTGTTTCTTCCCTCTCACTGTTTGTGTTAATTGTCCCTTGTAGATGGGCTATATAATCTCTAATCCTCATAGTGAGCAAGTGAGTATGCGCTGTGCTTCTCTCAAACACACCTGCAAGACATTTTAATAGCTTTAAAAACTGACGATATTTCCCTCACTCTCTGTTGCATAACAGTCCTGACTACCTGAGGTATCATCACAAAAGATAATTTAATAATAACTACGATGATGTAGGCACCTGAAATTCCATCTGGCTGTATGCAATATGTATATATATTCATTGCAAATTGGTGAATGTTTTGGCAAACTGTGTCCTGTTTCATACCATCCCCTGAATTTTTTCTCTTAACATTGAAATTTAGGATACAATAAGATTATATAAACATTTAGGGGAAAAGTAATCTGCTTCACTAGCTATAGTCTTGTTGGAGCCAATTTTTTTAAAGGGGAATAATTCTGAACAGGACTAAAGTAGTTTTCCTATAAACTACTATTCATTTAGTAATTCTGTTGAATGAATAAATGGTAATTGTATGGATGGATAAAGGAATGAACTAAATGTGTAAATTTGATAAGGCTAAAATTATATTTGATTTATTCATTTATATATATTTTTAATTCCATTTATCCTGGGCAGAGATCACATTTTCTAAGTGGACAATATTTCTTGGTTTTTGACATCATATATGAGTATACATCTTACTTGTCCTTAACTAGATATTTTGAAATTTGAGCATATGAGCGTTGGAAGAGCAATGTGTATGCTATGGCTATGAACCATCTGCTTTCTTTTCAAATTTTTTAAATTAAATTTATTGGGGTAACATTGGTTAGTAAAATTATGTAAGTTTCAGGTGTACAATTCCACAGTACATCGTCTGTGTGTTGCATTGTGTGCTCACCACCCAGAGTCCGTTCTCTTTCCATCACCGTGTATTGGACGCCCCTTCCCTTCTCCGCCACCCTCCTACCCAATTGCCTTCTGGTAACCCATCTGCTCTCTATCTGCTCTCCGTTCATGTTACTCTTTTACTGCCACCAAGAATGCAGTATAGGTCATCTTACATTTTTCTATCATTGAAAATTATTTGTAGATTTAACTGGATCTTGTTATAGCTGATAGGATTTCTAGTGTGTGTGTGTGTAAAAGGGTAGTTAGGGACAGAGATGAGTCTTGCTACAGAAGAGTTTCTGTTAGAGAGTTATCTACAGTTTGTGCTTAGCTTCCTGTTTTGGATGCTCTCAGCTTACTATTAGCTCATTAATTTTCTTTTATATTAAAACCATTTGAACTCTTACTAGTGTAATATATTTTTTGAATACAGCACCTTCATAAAAAATAAAAAACAAAAGTTAGTTTCAACTAAGGTGGTTTGGATGCCATGGAAGCTGCACCTAAATGCTTGGCTGGTCTGTGTTCTTTCTTCAGAACATGTGTGTAACATTTTGAACATTGGGTCTGAAACTTTTATCCAGTGGAGCTAGACATCAAAAAGCACATTATTACCAGTCTGTTTCTTGAAAGAAATGATCCTAGTGAGTCTGCAGATCTCAAAAACTATCCTGGTATGTTAAAATTTTCCATTTAAATGGCAAATGAATACCTCAGAAACTTCTTCAATCTGAATTGAAGTTTTTACTTTTAAAAATGTTGGTTGTAATTTGTTAGATATTTTGGATTCACTCAGTTGTTTTGCTTTTTTTAACCTAAGATTTATCCATTTTATTGAAAAACAAGTTTGTTTTTTTAATCAAAGAAAGAATCAAGGGCACAAAATACAATATATCACATATTTTTCTCATAGGTATAGTTTTCCAGCAAACAAAATCATCTTTAAAATAAAATAGTTCTATTTTTATTAATATAAAGTGATATAATACATTCTTTTTACAATAAATAATTCTATCAGGTAAAAATGCATTTACCTACAAGTAACAGAAAATATTACTGAGGTGGCCTAGGTAATAATGACATTTATTGTTGTAAATATGAGAAGTATGGTAGTAGGAACTAAGAAACTTATGCATTTTTACCATGCCAAAATAAATTTCTCTTTCTTCTGTCCTTTCACCATTACCATACTTTTTACTCCATTTCAAAATGGCTAAACTCCATTTGCAGTTAGATAGGAGAAGGGATAGTAGAGTCCGTCACTTTTTTTTTTTCAGGAAAGCAAACCTTTCTCAGATATACCCCAGGGGACTTCTAATTAGGCTCATTGGCTAGAATTGTATCATGTGGAAACCTGTAGCTGCAAAGGAATCTGGAACTCTATGCAATTAGATTGTGGAAGGCCATGGAAAACAACTATTCAGCATTTCCAACCTCTGTGATAGAAGTCAGCAAGAAAATAAAGGGTGGAGAAGTATGTCAGCAGTGTCTACTGCTGATTTCTAAGTTGTGTCTTAAGTCCAATTGAATTCTAGCAATTTGACTACAAAAAAAAATATGGACAACAAAGAAACGGAGACATCATTGAGCATTTATTGCAGTGGATCTTGCTAAGGGATAAATGTGATGATCTACTATGGTTAATATATATTGGAATTTCATGCAAAGAATACCACTGGCTGTTTTAGAAAATGAACTTCGGTTGTTATTATGTCTACTTTTTAAAATTAAGATGACATGTGGGGTTTTTTTTCTTTAAACAACTAATATAATTCCTTTTAAGCAAATCATGTCAACAGACTAGTGTTATAATTGGATAAGAGTTTTTGGAGAGAATTTAGTTAAATGAGCCCTAGTATCACTAGGTCATGAGTATTCATAACCAGTACTTGTTTCACTCTAGAGCGGCAACAAAATGGCAGAGACGACAGCTGCCACATCATATACATACACACACTCCTTCCTACACAAACTATGCTTTGTACATCAGATGCAGCATAAATACCATGGCATGTTGCAGTTACTATGGTGACAAGTATTTTTTTTAATGAAGAGCAGATGGAATAGGCATGTAAAACTTGCATAAGTTGTTAGTAATCTGTGAGTTACTGCTGACTAGTTGATGAAGGAAACTTTAAAATTCTAGCTTTTCTAATTTTTCCATATAACATGTTCAACTACCACTTTTCTTCTTTTCTTCAGTCCATTTGGTATCTGAGTGGCAGTGAAAAATTGTTAATTGTTTTTCTGTATCACATAAATTTTATACACACACACACACACACACACACACACACACACACAAAATATTCCTGTCCTTTTTTTGCCAAACAAATTTCTACTGTGCAGCTTTTAACTCCTTTGCTGAATATATATGTATTTTCAGTGTCTCCCTATTAAGTCAATTTTACTTAAGTCCAATTCACACAATCTACATTATAATTTGGAGAATAGTTCCAAGTATGAAATGATTGTAACCAGTGAGAAATGGGCTAGCTATAAATACAAAGGGTTATATAATACTGTGTAATGTATAATCCTGTAGGACACATGATTAATATTTTGTATTAGTCTTTGTTCTCTTTGTGTACTCATCCAGTCTAGGTAGGCCGTGTTCTGATGTGTCCTTATCATGTATACTTCCTAGCTGCTATGGAAATGGGCGAAGAAGAAAAAGCTCAAGGGATGATTGGTGGATTTATGGTTATACACTGTTTTTTTCTTTATTAAATAGCTTCCTATATTTATCAGTAAAACCAAATGGCAAATATTTCACCATAATTTAGCAATGACTTTATGTGCACCCAGGATAAGGCAACATAGGACAATAAAACCTTTATGGGCAAGGTAGTAATAAATCGTTGGTAATGGCTCTCTTTGATGCCTCCTGATCATTTGACATTATTGGATTCATAATCTTTCTTAGATCTCACCAAGTGTCTGTGCTTCTGCACTTTTCTGTTTTCGTTCTTTCTTTCTTTCTTTTTTTTTTTTTTTGACGGGGGGGAGGGTAGTTCCCTGGCTGGGAATCGAACCCAGGCCGTGGTGTTGAGAGCACCAGCCTAGCCACTACACCACCAGGGAACCCCCCACTTTTCTGTTTTCTTAAACTTCTTTGGTAACAAATTTTCTCTCCACTAGACCATGGAAATACTCTGAGGAAGTTGATTCACATGGATAGAAAATAAAATTATATTTTAGCTCCACATTAATTATTCCCTGGACTGTTTCTTAAGAATTTTCTCAAAAATGAGTCAGGCTATTGCTAATCTTTACATTTTCTATTTTGTGTGAGAATAAACTGGAATAGAGAGATTCATGATCAGCAATTTTTTAATTTTTTTATATAATTGGCATGTAAGGACATCCATTTAGACTGTACCCTGGTTACAAGTTTAGATGCTGAAATGACTTGTGCTTCTGCTTCAACCAATAACCAGTGTCATGATGTGATGTTGTAGTATTCTCCAGCTACCCTCTGATCTGTGTTTATGAAATGATGGACCCTGCCCAGAAGCTGCTCAGTGGTATTCCAGGCGGAACTGATTCTTATCTTCTCAGAATATTCACTACAAGGCTCTACTCTTTCTTCTTTTGTAGATGATGGGGGATTACAAAAGCTGGGGCCACAAACCGTTATTGATTAATCTATTAATTTATCTATTTAATATCCATTTATAAAAATATATTATACACCAAGCCCACATAGGGCACTGGAAACATAGAGGATAATGTGACAGATTTCCAGTGCTTACATTCTAGAAAAGGCATCAATAATTAACAGGTCTATTCTTTTTTTTAAATGATGATAACAAATTTTATCTGCTTTAAGGTGACAGCATAGGTTGATGTGATCGCACAACTGGGGAGAAAAATGTATGTAAGGTAGCCAAAAGCAGCTTCTTCAAAAAGAAACATTTGTGGTGAGAGTATATAGATTCCTAAACTGAATTTCAAGTTAAAATGGTAGCAAGTTTCCATTTTAGGCCTGAGTTGTCTGTTTTGTGAACTTCTGTAGCACTTTCTAAGTAGTCAGTGTGAAAAATCCAAGATGAAAAACATCATTTTCGTTGTTGTGATATCAAGATAGCACCCACTGTGTTAGCAAGTTTGTAACTGATTAAGTAGTCCATGCATTGAAATAAGCAGTCATCTTAGCATTTTTAAAGAATAATGATTTTACTTTCTTGTTACGTGTACTATGATAAGCCTAAAATAATTATATAATTGCACAGAGGGGAAAAGAAAGAGAAGTCCTTCCTTTGGATTAATATTCTAATCCAAAATGTATTTATTGTTTCCTAGTGATAAATTCTGAGTGCCTAATTTAATTTCTCAAATGATCCCTTAGTTAAAGGTAAGTATATCTACTTTTTCATACTTAAGAGATAAAAATGTGACTTCTAGAGTCCTAAGAGAATCACACAGAGATACTACAGAAGATCTAAAACTCAAGAAAGTCTCACTTATCAAGAACCAATACACAGTAATTACTGTAATCATACTGCATACCATAATAACTTAACCCTTTATTCCATAGAAGCTCAGAAGAATTAAGCATGCTTTGAGTTCCGGAGAGTTACATGTATTTTTACATTTCTAATTCATGACAAAAATAATCGTGGACTGTAATTTTATTTAACTAGTATGCTGCTTATACTTGCAAAATAGCTGTTAAACAATTGCTGCAAAATCTCGAACATGTAAGACATTAATGACTGTTCAACCTAGTATGACGCTTAATGTGGAAGGACGTGAGAGATTTATAATTAAAACAATCTTCTCAATGAACTGTTTGCTCAGAAAACAAACAGCTCATCTTTACCTCAGCACTAGTAATTGACAATTAATTGACAGCGTTGTTGACAATGCATTTAACTATGCTTTACCACTTATTAGGATTTACTACCATAACATTATTACAGTACTTGTGATATTATTAACTAACTCACTAGCAAAATATATAATAATATATGACTGAACACTCTATTCTTCTTAGTGCCATTAGAGAGTGTTAATCAGTGCAACGGAGAAGCCAGTATTGTTTCCAGGTGTGATTTTCTCTCTTTATGTTTTCACAAATGATTTCAAAAGAACAGTGGAAAAATGGAGTTCACATTTAAAAAAAGGTGGGGGGGACTTTAACTGTTAAAATCATAGGATAGCTCTGGGAATTTTGGTCCAAGACAATTCTTATCAAATGAAAATATATTAACCATTAAAAATAAAAGTGGTCCAATCTACCATATTTGTATTTTAAATACAAATATGGTAGATTCCAAAGCACCAGACCAGGTTGTGTTTTCTCTTCACAAGTGCAGCAGTAGTTTTATATTTTCTGATATTTAGGCAAATAAACATTTTCAGTGTGCTAGTCTGATGATTTAGTTATCACTGGGGCTGATATTTTGAGAACTAAGAAGTAGCTGGGGTGGATGTTTGCACATTGAGCACCATTCCTGCATTCTCCTTTCCTGTCAGCCTTCCCCCATACACCTGTCCCACCTCAGAGACACAAGCTCTGTATTCGAAGAGGAGACATGCAATTGAGACCTAACACTATCACTCGCGTCGTGGTCAATGGCAAATTAGGCATAACTCTCTGAATCTCCATTCTCTTACCTATAAAATAAGTAAACTAATAATGTCTGCTCTGACTACCTCCCAGGATTCTTCTGAAATTACAATGCAAAATTGTTTGTGAAGGTGCCATGCATCTATTAGTTGTTGATAACTTCCAAAACTGGTTTTTAGTTTGCATTAATGTAAATAATAGTTATTTCTCATTAGTACTTGTATTTTAGTTTTGCTAGAAGTTTTAAAGCAAAGTTAGTATAGGCCACATAGTACAGAAGAAAGCTCAGTAATTTGGAGTCTGACAGATTGGTTTTGATTCTTGACTATTTTTAAACACCTGGGTGTCTTCGAGTAAATCACTAAGCTTCAGTTTTCTAATCTGCAAAACAAGATGAAAACATTGCAGACATGATGGGAAGATTAAATAACATAGTAAGTGTAAGATTATTGGTATACTGTTGTTACTCAGTAACTGCTAGTGATTCAAAATTTAAAGAATTATAGAACTTTGGTATAATTTTTTTCTCTGAAATTACATCTAATAGGCTTTTAACCTCTGTACCACTTGCTGCTGTACCACTGATAAAAAGAAGAAATAATAATTTCATTTGTTTTCTTTCTTGTCTAAGAGACTGATTTTTTAAATTCATGCTTATGTTTTATGGTTTTGTTGTACATTGTTTCCTCAATTGTTCATTTAGTAATAGAAGCATATACATTACCTACTGTGTATCTATATGATATAGGCTGAGATACTGTACTTGTTTTCTATTGCTGCCATAACAAATTGCTACAAACCTAGAGGTTTAAACAACATGAGTGTGTTATCTTACAGTTCTTTAGGTTGGAAGTCTAAGCATGGTGTAGTTGGGTTCTCTGATCGCTAGACTGAAATCAAGGGATTTGAAATAACTACAGATGCATCTGAGACTTATGGTCTTTGTCCAGGCTCACTGGTTCTTGTTACAATTTAGTTCATTTTGGTTGCAGAACTCAGGTGACTGATTGCTTACCACCTGTAAGTTGGGTGGGGTGGTGTCTCAGCTTCTAGAGGCTGCCTGACATTCTTTGCATGTGGTTCTCTCCACAGCATGGCAGTTTGACTCTTCAATGCCATTGGTGCATTTTTCTCCTCCAATACAGTGGGTTCCTCTTCTGAGAAATACTATTGACTAAGAACTTACTTTTCTTTGATTTAATCCTTTTAATAAGGCTTTGAAGTAATTATCTTGTCCTGGTTTTAAGGTAAGAAAGTCAGGGCTAAAGGAAGCAAGTGATGCAACTAAGGCCACAAAGCTATAAACAGTTGAAAATATTTTAATATTTATATGTTTTGGTTGCAAGTCCAGTGTTTTAAAAAATTAATACTATATTTTTCTGCAATGAGTTCTATTTTGCAGGAAACAAATATTAAGTCTTGGTTCTGTCATTTTGAACTTTCTAATTACAATTTCAGTTTTAAGATAAAAATGGAAGTTTTTCCATTTATTTTATTATGTAACTTTAAGACTGAGATAAAGTATATAATATCACTTAATTTTTACAATATTAAAGAATCATTCTATATAAATAAGATCAGACAAAATATAAATCTATGTTCCTTTTATGTTAAAGTCCCATGTTAGGTATATTTTCCAGGAAAACATTTATTGAGTTATTCTAACATATAGTTCAGTATCATCCCAAGTTGTGATGTTTGGCCTGAAGTGTACTGGCTTTTGTTAGTGCATATGTACTTCATTTTCTTTATGATTATACCGGAAATATATATTAATTGTAGAAAATTTAGAATGTGCAGAATAAATTGATATCTATACTATTTGGTTACCAGAGCTCCTAATACCTTTTGCTGTTCTCAATAATACATATTATGACCCCAGGGAGACTCTTTTCTTTCACAGTGAAGTTCACTGGATGTAAGACAAAGTCTACCCTTTATCATAGTGCACAAATGTCTCCTATAGACACTGCATAATACCGTTTTCTTTGACTTAGAAAACTTTTCCTTCTGGAGAAAATAAATTTGAGTCATTATTTTATTTGTTTAAGAGAAATTAACTCACCTGACTGGGAAGAAAAAGTTATATTCCAGGCTAGGTATCAGTCCTCAGGGACTTTTAAGTGCATCTACACACCCTGCTTTCCTCCCCACTCCAGTTCCTGTTCATCAAATATTAGGTAAGGATCAATCAATCATTCAAGAAATAATTATCAAGTGAGTACTAACTGGTAGGCACTATGCTACACACAGCTTTCAGACTTAACTTTTTATCGTTCAACCTAGATATAGCTGTGTTTTTGTTTAGAGAGTAAAAGCTGAGTAGTGAACCCAAAGCTCTATCTAAAGTATAGTTTGGGATATTTTAGTGAAAAAAAAAAATATGTATGTGCTACCCATATTCCTTTCTCCCCTGGTTAAGCCCTGTTTTGGGGGCAGTGATCTCTACACCACTTCTTTGGAGTTACAGTAGCCATAATGGATAGCCATAATGATCCTGTTTTCCTTGTCTGAATAGGGTAGTTAATTTCTGAAAAACACATATGCACATTTTTCAAAAGTACAAAGAATAAACATTTATGTCAAAAATTTTATGCATTTCTAAACCCAAGGTAATACTAATTTATGCTAAGACAACACCAGATTTCATTGAGATAGACACAATTACTTCAATAACTTTAATATTAGCCATCATAGCACAACCTAATAAATCATATTACCTCCAATTATTGCTTTATAATACCATTCTTGATCTGCTATCATTCAGTTCTTTTGTAGCCATTATCACCATATATTTAAGACTACACTTGCAAACATAGCATATATATGATACACAATATTTATATATTCCAACCTTTAACTAATAAAGAACAACAAAAATAACACACTACAAATAGAGAAGACTAAAAATAAATTAAAAACAACAAAAATGATATCAGTGGGCCTTCTACTTTGAAGACTCTAAGAGCCTCAACAACACAATTAGATTGTTTTCCACAATCTAATTTCCACAATGCTATTTTCAGAAATGCTACATAAATACTTGTAAACTATTATAGTTTGAGGAGTATTGACTAAGTATTTTCTAGGATGCTTCACTATTGAAATTTAAATCTTTTTTCTAATGTTTCAAATGGTGTGGGTTTTTGAAAGGAAGATTACATAGATACAGTGCCATTTTTATAATATCACATTGTATCAAGCCAGAGTACTATATCAGTCGGGGTTCTGCAGGAAACAGAATAAATAGAGTCAGAATAAAGAGAATTATTTTAAGGAATAGGCTCACCCAATTATGGGCACAGGCAAATCTAATATCTGTAGGATATGTCCACAGCTTGGAAAGTCAGGCAGGATTTGATGCTACAGTCTTCAGGCGGATTTTTTTTTTCTCCAGGAAACCTCAGTTTTTGCTTTTGAGGTCCTCAACTCATTGTATGATGCCTACCCACGTTATCATGGGTAATCTTTACATAAAGTCAATTGATGGCAGGTATTAACCACATGGACAAAAAACCTTTACTGCAATGCCTAGATCAGTATCATATTTGATTAAATGACTGGGCACTATAGCCTAATCAAATTGACACATGAAACTGACCATCATTAGCAACGTACTCTCAACATAATTTATCACACTACTCATGTTGACCTTGATCACCTGACCAAACTGTATTTGTTAGGTTTAAAAATGTATTTAAAATTGCTGGGTTACATATATTTATTTATTTATTATGGTGTGTAGCTTACACCCTGGGGATGGAGAATTATGTTTCCCCTTGTAAATGGCAGACTATCTGCATACATTATTTGGCATTTTACAAGGGAGATTTGTCTCACCCCTTCCCCATCTCATTTTATATTTAATCATTTATTTTTAGCAGCATTGACTCATGAATATTTACTTCATACTTTGGGTTATAATCCAATGGTACTTTATTGATTTCGTAGCTCAGATTGTTCCAGCTTTGGCTATTGAGAGTTGTTTCAGTTGGCTCTTCTGTCCCTTTCATATACTTTCAAAAATATAGGTTGTTGTTTTTGTTTTTTGTTTTTTTTTTTTACAACTTTCTTATTTTATGAAACTACAAGATGCCTCAGGTTCATCTTGTACATTTATAACCTGTCCTCGAATCTGCCATTTCTCCATGGAACCCTGATTCCTTTTATTGAAAAGCAATATTAGAAACCAAGATCTGAGTGCTACATGTACTCACTACTACTGGAGTGTTATTTCTTCTAAGGCCTCTCAGATGACAGAAGAAGGAAACGTGTATATACAAACCTGTGTCTGTACATACATTTGTAAATATTTCTCCATGTAATCATCTCTACCTATATTAAGCTACACATGAGTTCATACTCATGTTTCCCACTCGAATTCATTCCCACATGGATCATTCCAGCCTCCTCCCCTTGCTTATCTGTAAGTTTCTAGTCCAGCAGTCAGAAATCTGGCTTCTGCTATCTACCAATAATTTACTTAATTATTCATTTTTTAGTTCACATGTATAGCCCTGTCAGAATTGTTAACTAATACCACCATAGAAGCAACTTTATTAACTTAAGTAGAGTACTTATTCACAGTTCCTTTTGATTTTAGTTTTATAAATACTGCTCATTTTCAAAGCAAAGGTCAGGACCTTTTTGCTCACCCTTGTCAGTGATTTGTAATACAATTAGGTTCTCTTGTCACAGTCTGCCTTTCTCCCTGGGATTCCTTGATTGGCTAAATGATTTTATTTTCATTTGTTCTTTAATGTTACATTAAATGTTTTGACAAATGCATAATGCCAAGTATCCACCATTACATTATTATACAGAATGGGTTTATTGCCCTAAAAAATACCTTCTATGTTACCTAAACAACCTTACCTACCTCATTCTCCAAGTAGTGACTGATCTTTTTAAATGTCTATTATTTTGCCTTTTTCAGAAGCTCAAGTGCTTGGAATCATACCATATGCAGCTATTTCAAACTGGCTCCTTTTGTGCATTTTAGGTTCATTATGTCTTTTCATGTGACTTGATCTTTCTTCTTATATTGCTGAATAACATTTTTCATTGTATGGCTGTACCACAGATTGTTTATCATACATTAAAATTTTCTAGTAATCTATTTTATGAAAAATGGTATGTAGGAGGTACATGTTTTGAGTGTTTGATCATCTGAACATATTTTTCTGATGCTTATAAAAAATAAAAATTTTCATGAGTATAAGGTCTATATGAACACAAGCTTTTACTTTCAATGATCTGTAGTCATACAAATTGACAATATTTACTGAGTATACTTCATCAATTCTAAAATGTTCATTTTTTATATTTTAGCATTTCTAAAATTGTGATGAAACATAATTCTAAGCTCATACAATCACTTTGGGATGGCAATGACAGTTTTGTTAAGAATGTACAAATTTGGTCACAATTCTTTATTTGTCATCACTTCATTTAAATGTATGTATCAGTGTTACTGCATATATTGAGTTTAAATGCCATGTCAAATGTCTTCAAAAGTATTGCACACTAATTGGCAGTTAAATGTAAATTGAATATAAAGAAAGACATAGGTCAGACAAGAGTGGCATGGATTTGTGTTAATGCAGAAATATTAATTGTTGGAATAATTATTATAATTATTTTTTAACAAAGACAAAACAATGAATGCTTTATGTTTTTGAGGAAAGAACAAAACTCTCAAGTAGAGGACTGAACTATATTGATTATTTATTTATTGCATATTTTTGTGCACAAATATTTTCTATCACATTCAACGGAATGCAAATGAAAGCATGGGAAACTGCCAAGAACCTTGGTGTTGCTGGAATTCGTTTCAAAGCAAAAGAGAGGCTGGTGTGATGGATTGTCACTTAGGATTATCATTAAGGCATTATGTCACAGTTTAATTGACAGTCTTTTGCTCCCTTACTTAATAGTAGATAAAATAATAGTGTGTCTTACAATCCTAGAAATCTTATATTCAATAACATATGGTATTTATAATGTACTGTGTTACAATGGTGTATGCACTCAGTATAATTTAAGCTTTGCTATCACCCTCTGAGGTGGGTATTACTGTCCTAATTTATAGATAATGAAACTTAGAATATATACTATATTTTGCCTTGTAAAATGCACACTTTTTGGTCCACATTTGTGAGGGAAAAATAAGGGTGCATATTTTACATGGGTAGTACTATTTCCACATCTGCATAAATGTTTTTAACTCTTACATTTATGCTTAGAGTTAAAATTGTTACATAAAATTTCTTGTACCATAATGTGTTAAAAAATAAATACTAAAATTCCTTTGTAGTACAAAAAACAAATACATAAATGTAAACAAATAAAAATTTGAATTAAAAAATTAAAAGGAAACATATTCTTCCCTGAAAGTTTGGACCAAACACGTGGGTGTCCATTATACATGGGAGCATGTTATACATGGCACAATATGGTAGCTTGCCCAAGTTCATGAAGGTATTAAGTGGGCAGAACCTGGAATTGAGTCTTTGCTAGCAGAGCTCATGCTTTTGTACTCCATTCTAGTACTTCTATCTTTTCTTGCATTTAGAATTACTGAAAAGTTTTGTCAGCTGATATTTTATGTTTTTTTAATTCAAATATTTTTTTATTACTAAATTTATTGAGGTAACATTTGTTAGTAAAATTATACTGTATAATTCTATAATAGTGTACAATTCTATAATACAATATCTATATATTATGTTGTGTACAATTATAGTGTACAATTCTATAATACAATATCTATATATTATATTGTGTGCTCACCACTCAGTCAGTTCTCCTTCTATATATTTGACCCCTACCTTTTTAATTGACTTTTAGATTATTTCTTAAGTCTTCTTTTTTCATTCTTTACTCACTCAGGCATCTATTAAATGATGAATAATTTTTTAAAATGATAAGCGTAGGGAAGAATGCATAATCTCACAAGAAAGTTAGGTCAATAAAATAGAATTTGAGAGTTTTTAAAAAGTAGATATATGAGAGAGAAGGCCATACTAGTGATATCACTGAGAGCAATTCAAAATCCACTCCTGAGAAGTGGATAATAAAATATATTATACTCCATTACCACCAACAAGCAGCAGCATTTTCAAACTGGGAAGTTCTAGATTTGTGTGGGAAGTATTTTAAGCAGAGAAATGTGGAATAATAGGAGCGTTACTCCTATTGTCTATGTGATAGAACAATATAAAGCTTGAGGATTTTGTAGGAAATCACATCAATGATTTAGAAAAATTTAGAAATTCATAATATGAAGAAGAAAAGAATAATATGATACAAACAATAAAAAGAACTAAGGAAGTCTTGGAAGAAAGAGAATATAATGTCCAATATATTTTTCAAAAAAGAAAGAAGGCCTTTTTCAGGGAGACTAGGCTATTGTTATGGAGAACTTCTTAGTCTACTTAACAATAATTGTGAATAATTGCTCTCCCCCTACCAAAGTCATGAAGGAAATATATATATATATATATAAATAAATATATATATATAAATAAATATTTGGAGACAGGTAATTTTTATGTTTAAATTCAGGAAGGATATATAGTTCAATTAATGGTAATGGGAAATTTATTTGAACAATGATGGAATGAAAAGAAATGCATGCTTTTTACAATATGTCAAATAAATTCAGATTGAAACATTTAATGCAAAAATTAAAATCTGAACAACAAATATTGATGAAATTTATCTGATCTCTGTGGAAAGAAGTGCTTTATATAAAGGAATTAAACCAAAGGGAGAATCACAATAAAAAACCAAATCCTAGTCCAGTATAGAAGATTTAAAAGTTAATTAATTTGAAAACAAAGGTATTCAGTAAACTGAGAAATACATTTGCAACACAAATAATACATAAATGATTAAAACTCTAAAAAAGACGAGCCTCCTCTCATCCTCCCATAAACCCCAATACTTTATAAAAAATGAACAAAGAACATGAATAAGTAGTTTATACTCTCCTAATAGGAAATAGAAATGTCCAATCAGTAAATTAAAATTTTTCAGCCTGTTCCAATAGTTTTTACCCCTGGAACTTACTGTAAGGAAGTATCAGAGTGGTTTGTAATGAGACAAGTACAAGGAGTTTTTTTTTTTTGCCATGAATTGCAGTGGTTCTAACTTTTTCTCAGTCACCACAGATGAGGTTAATAGTAACATGGGCAAAAACTACATGAGATCATGTTTAATGAGGTTGTTTTGTGGATAAAATAGGTTTTGTAGATAAAATCGTGTTGTCATTCTTTTGTGCCAAATCAGTGTATCATGATACAGTGGTTGAAAAGTATGATGTAAATATCCAGACAGGAGGCTGGCTAAGTAAATTATTAACATCATGGAAACTTAGTCATTTAATCATTTAATAATAACATTGATAAATTAGGTGGGAAGAAGAGGTAACAAAGAAACAGAACGGTCTTAACTTTTGTAATAATCAGAATTCACTTACAAATGTATCTTCAGTGCGCAAATCATAATGTTAATGTTAATTCTCTCATGGTCATGCTGGGAATTTATGTAAGTATCCTACCCTTTGTCCTTCCCTTCTTCCCTTCCTTCTTTCCCTCTCGTCTTCACTTTCTAACTTCTGTCTCTCTCATCTGTCTCCCCGTCTCTGTCTCTCTTGTTCTTTCTTACTTTCCAAAAGTTTTTCATGGAATATTAACTGTTAGCACAAACACAATTAAATGTTACAAAACGCTGCCAGCAGTTGTCTAGGCATTCTCTTTTTCCACCTGAGGAAAACTGCTTTCTCCTTATTACAGCTTTGTTGTTTCTCTTCCCGTTCTGATTGTTTGATTATCGGTAGCATCTCTACCTTCCTTCCTTTGACATTTTTTTTTGCCCTTTTCCACACCTTTTGGGAGGGTTTCATGTTTGTTCTCTGCATTACTGATTTGATTTCAGTAATATCCATTCTTCTATTAATAGCCTATCAAAGAATTTTAAAGAAATGCTATTTTATGCTTCTTTTTTCCTTTCCATTTGTCAGTATTTCACATAATGTAAAAAACAAAACTCAAACTAACAGAAAATAAAAATGAACCCTAGTTTGCTGGGATTTTTCCCTGAAGAATCTTTGTTTTTCTAAATATCATCATATGGTTTCCTTGTACCTGTATTTTCTTACATTTGTATTGTAGATATAGTAGACTCTTTTTTAACTGGAACTCAAGGAACTGGCAAAAAAATATCAAAGAAATAATACTGCATTTATCTGGCATGGGTGCTGGTTAACTGAGAGTATACTGTATCAAGTTGTTGTTTTTTTGCTTTAAATTAATTAGGTTTATAAGTAAGTTTTGTAAATGTGATTTCTAGGATAATGTTTCTTTTTAGAAATTTTATAATATTCTTAAATTCATTATTGGTAACTATCCACCATCTATTCATTCATTCATTTATTCTAGTGTAAAATAGATTTCCTCAGGTCTAATATTTACAAATACCTTATTGCCCTTGACTTCATTGACTCCCCACTTTGGTACTAACTGGATGCCTCTTTAGCTCTACATTTGTAAGGGGCTTTGACAGGGACTGTTCAGGTGGCCAGCAAGCTCTCCTGTGGTAGGATCTTAGGATCTCTTGCAGTGAATTGAGAACTTTCTCCTATCCCCACTGCTTGGTTCTTGCATATTCCTGGTCAACCCAATGTAAGATTGACTAAGATTTCCTCATAAATTTCTGTCTGGGGTCTCCGTAGGCTTATGTCTCTCAGGATGCAAAAATCCACTTTCAGTACTCGTTTTATTCATGCCTGATTGTGTTATTGGAGTCTAGCCACTAAATGGAAGTACATGATGGATGCTTAAGGGTACTCTCTCTCTCTCAAGAGAAACATCTTTTTTTTAATTGTTAAATTTATAAGGGTGACTTTAGTTAGTAAATATTACATACCTTTCAGGTGTGCAATTCTACAATACCTCATCTATGTGTTGTGTTACAGGAGGACCACCCAGAGTCAGATCTCTTTCCATCACCATATATTTGAGACCCTGTCCCTTCTCTTCCACCCCACTTCCCCCTTACCCTCAGATAACCAGTAAGCATTAAACTATTGATTGGGTCCATGAGTTTTTGTTTCTTTGTTGCTTTCAACTCTGTGTTCCACATGTGAGGGAAATCATATGGTTCTTGGTTTTCTTTCGGTCCAGCTTATTTCACTTTGTATGAAGGTCTCAAGTTCCATCCATGTTGGCATAAATGGCATTATATCATCTTTTCTTATGGCGGAGTGGTATTCCATTGTGTATATGCACCACAGCTTCTTTGTCCAGTCATCTATGAAAGGACACTTTGGCTGTTTCCATGACTTGGCCACTGTGAATAGTGCTGTGATGAACATTGGTGTACATATATCTTTGAGGACTAGGGTTTTCAAATCCCAGAAGTGGAATCACTGAGTCATATTCTAACTCTATTCTTGAGAAACTTCCACACTGCCTTCCACAGTGGTTGTACCAGTTTGCACTCCCACCAGGGTTCCTTTTTCTCCACACCCTCTCCAGCACTTGTTATTCCTTGTCTTGTTGATAACAGCCATTCTCACAGGTGTGAGGTGGTGTGTCATGGTGGTAACATAGAACATCTTTTAGTAGAGAAACGGATGCTAATTTTCAGGTTATAATTCTTTTGGATGTCACAGTTAAGAACTAGAATATATGCAGTTATGGAAGACAAAGGTTTTCTAACCTTACTTCAATTGGGCAACTTTTCTCTGTTTTCAGGAGCTAAAGGTACATAGCCCACTGATCTTATTTATGAAGCAGCTCCATTCATTTTGTTTTTAATGAAAATTTCTCAAGAATTTACTAGTAGATCGGCTACTAGGCTTCATTTGGTGATTGCATTTTTTAATTTTTGAGTTTTTAAATAAATTTTCATGGGTAGTGTTTAATATTTTGGGAGTTTGAAGAAGCTGCATTATGAGGTATTATCATACTCTTTTAACTAGAAATTCTAAAGTCATGAATTGAAATGGTTTCTTTTTTTTTAATTCCTAAAATGTTACCAAAATGAGGGAACTAGAGGAAGAAAGAATTTTATTTGAAAAAAATTAACTTGTCATATTTTTTCATCTTTCCTTTTTCCAAATATGATATAATTTCCAATTCAGATTTATTTTTCTTTTCTTCTGGACTTTTTGAAGTTTGATGTTTATTAATATAATAGCCCTGTAGCTCCTATCTCCCATTAACTCATCTGATAGGTATTCCATGAATCTAGTCACATTTTTCTTGTTAACTTGTAACATGAATATTGGTAATAATAAGCTCAGGTACATTAAAGTTTATGTGTGCTTCAACACTTTTAGACAAAGTTTAGATTTTTTCTCTACTCTTTGCCTCACCTTGAATCTCCTCCACTTCCTTCTCCTATCCTCATCATCTTTTCTCATCTGTGTGCCATCCTCTATAGTTTATCCTGATATTTCTAAGCACCCCATTTTAGATTCAAAGTGTGTTTTCCCACTTCGGTTTAAATAGACCTTTCTAGCCATTACATCATAGACTCGAAAAGGGCTAGACATCTTTCAATTGCATGTTGGACTAAAACTAAGTGATAGTAGATCACTTCAAATATCCAGTAATCCCTTCTTCCCTGCAAATATGTGTACAATAGCACTCTATTCAAAGAGATCTGGAGTGAGTACTGCTTCAATCAAATAGGAAACAACCTTAATCATTCTCCGTATTTTTTGTTCTCATGTCCTACAGTCCCTAACTGCCTTAAGGAATTCTACCACCAGTCACCATTTACCTGACTGAAAGCGTATATACCAACAAGACCATATGCTATATTCAATAAAATTCTATGGAGGGGTTGAGATACGTGTAAGTGGGAAGAGCTTTATTCATAAAAGCATAGTGATTTTATCATTTGATGTGTCAACTGACAAGCAAATCAAAGAAATATGATCAGTGTTTGCTTCTCTTAATATCTATTCAGTCATCCTTCTCTTAGTACCTGAGGGAGAGTTAATCTATACAGGATCAATACAGAATTTACCTACTAGATAAATTATAACTCTTAAAAAATGTCAGCAATGTTAAATTCTTTGAGAATTATAACCAAATTATAACCTATTTCTAACAGTTCAGCAGATAATATAGTAAAAAATTAGAAGTTTATTTAATTTACTCTTAAATTTTATTTTAAATTTTTAAAGGAACTGCAATTTTACCTTTAGCCTTAAGGAGAACTGACATGACACCTACAAGTTATCTGTGAATATGAATACACCACATTCATTCAGGTGTATTTGTTATATGAAAGATATCTTTAATTCATTCTATCTTAGAACTTACAGAATTCTTAGATCCATCAAGATTAGCAATCATAGAAAATTTACTCTGAAAGAGTTTGAAATAATGCTGACATACTTTTTTTAGTCCATTTTCTCCTGAATTTGCACATTTAAATGTGTTGATTTCAATCATTTGGCCACACAGCAGAATGCTATGTGTGTATACTATATGCAATTGTGGTTCACAAGTCATACTATATATACACACAAACACACAGATACAGACACACAGGGCCACAAGGACAGACTGAAACACACATGTGCTGTGCACGTGCACACACACATACACACACGCACACGCACACAAAGACTTCCATACGTTGAAGACCTTGTAGTTAGTTCATGTGTTGCAGCACTACCAAAAGTTGAAATGATAATGATAGGAAAAAATCAATTCATTACTTTAGTAGGAGCTAATACTCATATTTAATTTTTTTTTTTCTTTTTGGTATGTGGGTAGCTTCCTGACTGGGAATCGAACCCAGGCCCAGTGCTGACGGCGCCAGCGCCGATGCCTTAAGCCACTACACCACCAGGGAACTCCTAATACTCATATTTAAATAATGCTTCTTATAGTTAACTTAAATCCTAAGTATATTTCCTCTTGATTGATTTTGAGGAAGGAATAAAAACAATTGGTTTCTTTTTTTTTTGTTTTTTTGTATGTGGGTAGTTCCCTGACTGGGAATCGAACCCAGGGCGCAGCAGTGACAGCGCCAGCGCCGAAGCCTTAAGCCGCTACACCACCAGGGAACTCCCAAAACAATTGGTTTCTTAGGTGAGGTTCTCTAGAAGCAGAGACTTAGATATGCTAGGTGTAAATTGTGGGGAGGGCATCTGCTTGGTAAGGGAGCTCTCACAAAGTGATGTCAGTTATCCCGAGAAGAGGACAGCCCTGAATATTAGCAGCCAATACTCGCAGCAGTTGGTGATGGCTGTGCCTGCCGGTGGATGAACCTCAGTGGGATGCCAATGCTATCCAACAGCATCCACTACAATTGTATACACTCTCCATTGAAGTAATCAGACACATTTTGTTAGGAATAATATTAATAGTTTCCTTTTCTCATCATTCTTATGTTTCTTAATATTCTAATATTTTATTAACCTTTTTCTAATTTCTAAAATTATTAGTCTTTCTTAAGCTTTGTTTTTTATAAGTTACAGAGGTTAATACTGAAACTAGTATGAAGGAACAATGACCAGATAATTCCACCAATTACATGACTGCTCAGGCTTCTAGTGTTATTCTTTACTCATCCCTGAAACTTTATATTGGTAACTCATAATTTGGCCAGATGGTTTTTTGTACTAATAATACATTTACTGTACTAATAATATTTACTATTATATCACCTGGAATTCATCTACTCTTGTGTTATTTGGAAATAAAAATTAATATTTTAGTGAAGGGTATTTATATCAATAAGTTTTAGTATAGGATTAATTAATATTTTAGAAAATGTTCAAAAAACCTTTTGAAGAAAGATTTGATAAGTTTATGAATTCTTTCATGATTTATTAAATTTGCTTTAATTCTAAACATTAGAAAACCATTTCACTGGAAGAGTTCAAGTCTGATGCAGTTATTTCAATGGATTTTAGATCTAGATTCATGCATATATTTAAGGTACTGTAATGGAATAAATTACTATTTCTTAGAAAAACTCCTTCATAAATTGTGTGTTGTGAGGCAGCTTGGAACTAAACAGGAATTTGACTGTGATGGGTGAGATAGATGATGTTTTAAAGTTAAGGGAATGGGCATCCAAAATAAAAAAAAACGTGACTTTATGCACCAAATTCTTATTTTATTAAGCAGTGAAAACAATCACATAAGTATAATAATAGTGAAACGGTTAGTACTACTAAATATTTACATAGAACATATGCCAAGCAATGTTTTGAACCCTTTTGATACATAAACATACTTAATCCTCAGGACAATTCTGTGATATATGCATGATTAATATCCCTATTTTATGCATGACAAAATAGATGCACAGAGTGATTAAATGACTTGCCTGAGGTCACATAGCAAGTATGAGATAGAGCAACTATTTAAACACACACAGTCTGGCTTCAGAATTGAGTGCTTGGTCACCTCACTTATAAAAGGATTCTTCTGAGTAATCTAATTCTTCCTTTCCAAGGTACAATTTACATATACAAGAGTAGATAGTATTGATCTTGGTCACCCTAGTCTATATTTGAAATACCAGCTAAGTGTTGTCCCTCTAACTAAACCAGGCACATTAGCCTTAAAACTGCCATGATGTTATGATGACATCTTAATCCTTTCTCTCCATCCCTTCTTCCTCTGCCCTTCCCTCTTCTCTCTTTCACCCTCTTTTTCTTTACTCAATATAATGCACTATTAAAAAATTATTAGTAAAGAGATTGAAAAAAGCCTTAAAATCCTGCAAATCAAAAAGCAGGATAATATATTTGTTAAAATGTTTATGAAACAGTAGAGATTTAACTATTTTATAAATATTAAATTAAGTATAATATACTTGAAATATAAATACCTTCTATATACTTTTTCACTTTGCTTTCAAGAACCTGAGTGATGCTAAAGGAAATTGAGGAGGTGTAAAATAAAGTCCTTATCTTACAGATGGCAAGACTAGAATTTGGCTTCATTATTAAACTTTTTTTAAATGTTGAAAATATATAGTCTAAAGTAGTACTAACAGTTGATGTGTTGGGGAAAAGCCACTCACTTTATATTTTATTGACCTAAAATTTATTTTGGAGTCTTTGAACAGTTCCCATAGAATTAAGGAAAAATGTATTATTTTTAAAATTTTCAGAATTAAAAATATAGTTGCAATTGTTTTCTTTATATATATTTTTCTATTCTGAGGCTTTTGCTTCTTTTATACAGCAAAGAACATTTTGATGTTTAACTCTCTCTTTGGAAAGGGAAATTAGCAGCTGTAGAGTATCATTCAGACTCGATCTGATTGTATATCTAGAAATAAAGTCCTCCCTTAACTGTTTAATTAAAGATTGGAAGAAAATATTTAAGCAGGTGTTAATCAAGTATTTAAAAAAATATTGCATACCCCAGCCTTTCCAGGTGCAGTTCAAGTTTTCTTTCCACATACAAAATAAACCAGATACTCGATAGTGAGGTAAAGTCTATTTTGAGGCCTGAAAGTTTATTTCTTAAGGTTGAAAGTCCTATGATTATCATCCAACATAAAGTGCTGGTTCATTTTAAAAAATAATACATCTTAAACTGTTTTACAGCTTTATAATTGACATTGCATTATTTATACTGATATACATTAAACTGCATATATAAGGACTGTCCAGAAAAAATCCAGCTATAAATGCCTCTATTTTTCATATTTACATGGATATGTTCTGGACAGCCCTATATATCAAGTGTATAACTTGGTAAGTTTTGCCACATACACACACATGTGCATGCACACACACACACACACACACACACACACACATTCCATGAAACCATCACTGTAATCAAGACAATGAATATAACTTTTTATTGCAAAATAAATGAACATACAGAAAGTACAAAAAAAAAAAAGTGTTGTAAAACTCAATGATTCATTACAAAATGAACACTCAGAGCCACCCCTCTGGTCAAGAAATGGAACATTGCTAGTCCAAAAGAAACCCCTGCACTCCACAAACCAATACCTTTTGTCTCCCTCAAAAAAGTAAGTCCTAACCTAATTTTTTGGTAATCATTTGCTTTCTTTATAGTTTTAGCAAATAAAGTTTTATCTCTAACCAAACATCATAATCGAATTTTACCTGCTTTATAAACTTTATATAAGTGCAATAATATAGTATGAATTCTTCAATATCTGGGTTATTTTGCTCTATATTATATTTATGGGAATTGAAGTTTCACAGTGATTTTTGTGCATCTATATAAATAATAATGTTTGTTTTTCTCCTATTTTTTTAAATTGATAAATTACATTGATCTATATATGAATATAAAGCCAATCTTGCATTCTTAGAATAAACTTAACTTGGTCAAGAGATGGTGAGTAAATGATAGATAGATAGATGAAAAATATAGAGGTAGATAAATTTATATAGAGAAAATCAATATATATTTTTACATATTGCTATATTCTATTTGTTAATTCTTTGTTTAGAATTTTTATGTAAATGAACATGATATATTGACTTCAGAAAATAAAAAAAATAGAAAATACAGATTAAAGGCAAAGTGTGGAAGGCTCACAGGCCCAAGGTATTTAAAAAAAAAATTAATCAGTAATTGGCTGACCACTAAAATAAGCTGAAATAGGAATGACTTCTACGATGCCAGACCAGAAGAAAATAAAAACAATAATTAAAAAAAAACTCTGGAGAGTCCTCTGTGGTGGCACACCACGGGGTAGACACACTCCACAGAATTGCTCCAGTCAGGTCCCTAACAAACAAACACCACCAAGGACAAGCAGCAGCTTCCTGAAACGGGGATCAGAATCTAGGACAATGGGTTTGCCCCATCCATTCCAGGTTCATTCCAGATTAAATGCTCTTAGCGGGAGTGGCACGTAAATGACCTCAGCTTGGCGAACCACTAGTATCTTTCCTTCCCTCACTTCCTTCTTTCGCTCCTTCCTTTATCCCTTCTTCCTTTCTTTGCCAGTCATTCCTTTACTTCTGACACTTTATGACACTTTTTTTTCCTGCTAAACACTTGAAGTGGTATTCCTATAAATTAAGGTGTTCTGATGCATTACCACACTATTTGTATTTGTGTATTTGCCTAGAAGACATGTATATGTATGAAGACACATTTGGGTAAACACCAAAATGTTTACATAATCACATGTTTACAATGGTTATCTCTACCTACATAGTATTCCTGTTGTCGTGTGTTTCTTTAAACTCTCCTGTGCTTAACTTTTCTGCACCAAATAATGTAGATATTCCTATAAATCTCTTTGGGGGAGAAACCAATAAAAGCTATTTATTAGGTGAATAATGTACTTATAGTAATTATTAAGTCAAATAAAATAAATTTAGTTAATTTTTTAAAATGTAGCAATTTAAAGATGGCAAGAGAAACATTTTATTTATTGTTAGACTTATTGGGGTGACATTGGTTAGCAAGAGTTATGTAGGTTCCAGGTATACAATTCTACAGTGCATTGTCTCTGTGTTGCATTGTATGTTCACCACTCAGGGTGAGTTCTCTTTCCATTCCCATATATTTGGCTCCCCCTTTCTCCTTTCCCACACCCTCCCTCTTCTACCACCCCCACCCCTTTTGCTCCCAGGTTGCCACTGAACTATTATTGACTGTGTCCTTGGGTTTTTTGTTGTTTGTTTGTTTGTTTGTTTTTCCTTTTTTGTTTTAGTTTTATATTCCACATCTGAATGAAGTCATATGGTTCTTGCTTTTTCTGTGTGGTTTATTTTGCTTAGCATGATGATCTCCAGGTCCATCCATGTTGCTGCAAATGGCAATATTTCATCTTTTCTTACAACTGAGTAATATTCCATTGTGTATATGTACCACAGCTTCTTTATCCAGTCATCTGTCGCAGGGCACTTTGGTTGTTTCCATGTTTTGGCCACTGTGAACAGCAATGTGATGAAAACTGAGGTACATAGACTTTATGGGCTAAGGTTTTCAAATTTTGGGGGTAGATCCCCAGAAGGGGGATTGCTGGGTCGAATGGTAGCTCCATTCCCAATTTACTGAGGAACCTCCACACTGCCTTCCACAGTGGTTGTACCAGTTTGCACTCCCACCAGCAGTGTACCAGAGTTCCTTTTTCTCCACATCCTCTCCAGCACTTGTTATTCCTTGTCTTGTTGATAACAGCCATTCTCACAGGTGTGAGGTGGTATCACAAAAGAAATATTGAATGAAAAAATATGTTTGTAGAATTTAAATTTTGAAATGTTATTTTTTTATTGAATTTATTCGGGTGACATTAGTTAGTAAAATGACATAGGTTCCAGGCGTACATTTCTACAATATACCATCTATGTGTTACATTGTGCATTCAGCAGCCAGAGTCAGTTCTTCCATCACCTCTATTTGATGTCGCTTCCCTATTCCCCCACCCACTCCTCCCTTACCCTCTGGTGACCACTAAACTATTAACTGTGTTCATGAGTTTTTGTTTCTTTGCTGCTTTTAGTTTTATATTCCATATATGAGTGATGTCATGTGGTTCTAGAGTTTTTCTGTCTGGCTTATTTCGTTTAACATGATGATCTCAAAATCCATCCACGTTGTGGCAGTATTTCATCTTTTCTTTGGCTGAGTAATATTCTGTACTTGAGGCTTAAAATAATTAAAATAATTTTTTATTTGTGCATATTTTTGGATACACCCAGTTACATTTTATAGTACTGGACAATGCAGAATCAATATTTTTCAAACATTTTTGATGAGCTCAAACTGAACTGTACTATGCTACGAACATTTTACCTTAATTTTTAATATCACGTGTCATTCAATGAAAACTGATCCATATGTTTATGATTTGTTTAAATTAAATTGCCATAATATTAATTTAAGAACCACTTGATATGTAAAGAGAAATTTTAGAGTTTTAAAAAACAGGTAATTTTTTTGTACTAATAGTAAGAAAACCATAATGTTATAAAAGATTTAGAAATATTTTTAACATTGAACAATGAATTTGTAGGTTTTTAGAAAATATTTACTCCTACTTAAAAAGAGATAAATGTGTTTCTCTGGTTGAGTAAAGTTAGTCTTTATTAATAAGGAAACATGAATAGAAACTTCATCATATTTCTATTTTTAAACAATACTATGCAAATACATACAGAGGAAAAAGCTCTTTTCAGAGTGTTTCACTGAATATTTTCTAGTTTTAAACATATCACATGACAAAACTTAGGAGCTCTGTAAGTAATACCCCAATAAGTTTTGAAATTAAATCATTAATTATTCCTAAATTCAGGTTTGATGTGTTTGTTTTTAATGTTTCTGGTGGTTTTAATCCTTCCTATCTCTGTGTCTCTTAACTAACTGTAGAGATAATGTTATAGTAATAACAATTCTCTTTGCTACCAGATAACTTGATTCTGAATATGAACGTGGCTCTATTTCTACACTTATATAAGCATGTGTCTACAAATACATTCACGTGCTTATGAATTTGAAAACATGCAACTCACATGGGAAAATGTTTGTCACAATGCTTTCAATCAATATATACCTATTTACATCTGGAAGAGTTGAAGCCTATATAGCCTGGTTCTATTCATACAGAAATGAAGACATAACTTTGTCAAGACTGTGCTGGCAAATATTTGTAAAACTACATTTCTTTTGGAAATTTCGACTACCATAATTCGGCTGTTTACTAGCCTATATTATGTTATAGAATTAAACTGTGTCAGGTAATGTATTTTAGTGTTTAATATACTAAATATTAATATTATTTGAATACTTTAAATAACAATATATTTTAGGGTTTCAAATATACTACACATTGTTCTAAGAGTTTTACACATTATAATTAGCCTCACAGAAATGAAGAAATGCTTAATTCTCTTTGCTTCTTCTCTATTTTCTTATTACCAAAAATGTGACCCTCCCACAAATCTGCTTTATTTCTTCCATGAAGAGTTTTCTACACATCTTGTAATCATTAAATGAATGCTAAAGCTTACATGTCATACTTACTGGTCATGTCTACCTCATATATACTTATTGTTTTTTATAACTACCTTAGATTGCATCACAGTCCCCCAGATTTTCTTTGCATAATTTCTTTCAGGTGCATGAGCTACCGAGTTCAGTCATCATGGGTTTCTTTCCTACCCTCATCATATATTAGATGAGCTACCTTGTACAAGTTACAAAACTTCTTTGAACATTAGTTTCCTCACTAAAATAATAACTAACCTGCAGGGCTAATATTTTGAATATTCAGTGGGGCAGTTGTAGTTCTAGGCACAGAATAAGCATTTAATAAATGACAGTATAGTATCTTAGATTGCATGAGTCTATGTTATAGCTCTTGCACATCTTTAATTTAGAGGCTTTTAAAGCAATGACTCTTAAGTTAGGTAGTGCTATTACTTTCTGAGTGGGGCATATCACAGCCATCCTAGGGGCTTCTGTAAACTATCCCTTCTTCCTGTCCTGCTTCCCCTTACCCAGATCTAGATCCATTCCCTGAAAGACAATTTTCCAAAGGTCAATGTGATAAAAATCTCATTATTCACATTTGTTTGTTTCTTTTAACAATTCTGAACAAATATACAGTAAGTTTTACTACTGGAGTAGTTTCATTCACCTTTGGAGTTTCTTGCAAAGTTCTTTTTTTTAATTCATTTTTATTGTTAGACTTACTGGGGTGACATCTGTTAGCAAGGATTACATAGGTCTCAGGCATACAATTCTACAGTGCATTATCACCTTGTTGTATAATAAGTTCACCACCCATTGTGACTTCTCTTTCCATCACCTTTTATTTAGCTTCCCCCCTTCCTCTCCCACCCCGTCCCCTTTCTCCCCTCCCTATCCTACTCGTCCCCAAATAAACATTCAACTATTGATTGTGTCCATGGGTTATTTCTTTCTTCATGTCTTTTTTCTTTGCTTTCAGTTTTATGTTCTGCATATGAGTGAAGTCATACAGTTCCTTGTTTTTTCTGTCTGGCTTATTTCACTTAGCATGATGATCTCCAGGTCCATCCATTTTGGTGCAAATGGCAATATTTCATCTTTTTACAGCTGAGTAATATTCCATTGTGTATAACTTGCAAAGATTTATTTGACAATTTTCATTTTGTTTTTCTCACAGTGTTTTCAATATTTTTTTTTTCTTTTCGGTATGTGGGTAGCTCCCTGACTGGGAATCGAACCCAGGCCACAGTGCTGACAGCGCCAATGCCGAAGTCTTAAACCACTACACCATCAGGGAACTCACTCAGTAATTTTATTTTTATTTATTTATTTTTTTTTAATTCAAATTTTTATGTGGTTATATTTAGGTACTTTTTTTTGTATTATAAAGGAATTTTAGCATTTACTTTTTTTTTAATTCATTTTTATTGTTAGACTTATTGGGGTGACATCTGTTAGCAAGGATTACATAGGTTTTAATTTGTATCCTTTTGACTACTTGTCACCATAACAAGAAGGAACTGAGATAAAAAGTAGAGACCACCTATTGGGAGCTAGGACTGCCATCACACAACAAAGCCCAGACTGGAGATGACAGGCATGGAGGACTCGAAAGAGGGGAAGGTCCACAAAAGTTCTTGTTTGAGTAAGAATCATTTGAGAGGGAAAGGGGAAACTAAAATATTCAATAGATATTATTTTTACCCACCACAAGTGAAAAACCAGCAATGTTCTGGACCAGGAAGTCTGGTCATCTTACCTAGGGACAGACTGAAGGACTGAAGAGCACTTTAGGGGTGTGGGACAGTGGGGGAGATTGATGTGCATTGAAAGAGGAGATTGAGATAATAATAAAGGAGGAAGAGGAGAAAAAGGGGAAATCGGAGGGCTATAACAAACTATTCATAAGATTGTACTTATAATATCCTTTAAGGATATATTCAAATAATTGTTCAGATCTATATTTATTATGAATATATAAATGTATTCTTTATGAAAGTATTTTTCTGATGGATATAGTTTCATAGATACAGTTTTCTATTGGAGCAGAGAGAAATAGAGCATTTTTAAAAATGCTGTTATGAAGACAAATCAAAAAATGGTCAGCAAAAACTTGGCAGAAATCTATAAAAGATAGTGAAACTATCCTATACAATATGAACTTTTGTAAATTACTTTTAAAGTTTAGTAGATAAAAGTACATTATAGCATTCAACAAATTAATGTTCAATTAACTTGCTTGTAGTGAGTAGACTTTTAGGGATTAACCTGATAAATTTTAAGCCCAGAGAGAAGTATTGAACATAATATTAGGAATCAAAACTCATAAGAATTAAAATTGATATTGCTTTTAGTTTTGGGTAATTATCCACAATGGGAAAAGGAATGTATTTCTTTATGAAATGCTTGGATTGCTTTATCTCTGTTTTCTATTGGCTACTCCTGTGGAAATCCTCTTGGGCAGAGGATTAGCCAAAATGTAGACGGGGGAGAGGGTAGGAAGAGAATGTGGGGAAAAAAAAGTGGGTAGGAAGAAGCTCAAATGGAATTGAAATTCTCTACAAAGGTAAAATAGTCAGGTCCTTAACACAGAGTTTTGTTTGTCTTCCGTATTTTGAATTTAAGCAATTTAAATAATCCTGGGGACAGAAACATTTTCTGAGCATAAAACACAGGTGCAGGTGCTAAGCAGCCAAAGAAAAGCATCGGTAAACATTTGAACGTCCTTCCCATGGCACGGTCCTGAGCCAAACTTTCAGTCTGCCTCAGTGGCTTAAGTTTCTCCTCACCCTCAATGGCTTGTTTTCAGTGTAATGGAAGGATGATACCAAACTAACATGAAGAATCTTTGTGACAAGGCGATGAGGGCTCAAATAATCTTCAAGGGAGCTAGGTTGGTTTGTTCAGGAGCAAGACAATTTTAAGAGTGGCTATTTGTGCTGTGCGGTGATAGTTTGCATTCCAATCGTCTCACAGTCTCATTGGACTGGATTCTCCTTTTTAAGTTAAGAGGTAGTTGGCAGAATGTCTCCTCTGGCACAGAGGACAGAAGAAACGTACTCTTTCTAATGTTTTCAGATGTTTCAAAGCTCCTATGTTTATGCCAGGTTATGACAATACATGCTAGAAACAACAAATTAGTGCTTTGGTGAGTAAGAGAAGTTTATTTTTGCTAAGAGGTCAATGTCCTTTTGGAATTATTGCCTGGATAATACATTTTCTCGTTTTTTGCCTTATGCTCTCTCCCTGGACACAACTGCATATTCTCAGAACATGAGCAACACTTCTCCCTCATTTTAATACATAGTGACCATGACAGCATCCATCCATGCTCACTTCTTTTCAAAGAAGAGAAGCACTTAATTTTTTATTCTGATCCATTTTCCTTTTACTAATTCCTAAGTCTATATCTCTCTCCAATAGACTATGTGTTTCCAAGGACTGCGTGGTCATAAGAATCATCACCAACATTCTATCCTTTATGAGAATACGTTCTGACATCTGGAATATCTATATGGGGGCTGAAGTATTGACTCTATACTTCCAATTTTGGCATTTTCATTGTTGACAAATACTTTGAGAATTCCTTTTAGAATTACCTTGCCTTATTTTTTTGCCCCCTTGGTTTCTGACTCAATTTGAATAATTTTCTCCTTTGGACTATAGTATTGTTTATGATGATCCTGTAGCTTCCCCAGTGTTTGTATGGAGGCAAGAAAGAAAGAGTGCCTTGAAAATCAGAAAAGACAGAAGTAGCTTTACCTATGGATTCTTTCAGCAAGCATGCAATTCTGATACTTAAAATACCGATAAAGAGTGATGATTTGACAGTGAGAATGACAAATTTCAGTTAAACAGAGTTGCTTTCTGGTGGGATTTACCTTTAACAGCAAAGAGGCTCTATGTCAACTCTGATTCACACTCGGCAAGATCCCATGTGTCCAATCATGAGATCACTTATTAACTCAAATTGAAGCTTTAAAAAAAACATGTAAAGTTTTAAGACTAGATATAGTAAGTTGTTCTCAAGGGAAAAACCAGTTTAGTAAAATACCCTTTCACCAATGATATGTTTGTAAAAATCAGATATTTACTATCAGAAAGTATTTAATCAAGTTGTTTTTCCCTGGAGTGGTGTTATTTAAGCAGAACAAGTCAAGTATTCAGGGTGCACAATAAAAGGCGAAAAGATAGTAACACTGGTCTTGATTGGGCTGGAACTCTTCAACAAATTAAGGGTTGCAAGTTGCAAGGTGAAAAAAGTTTGTATTCTTATCAGGACTTAAACTACAGCATGAGCTGTGGTGGAGGTCCACAGGGAACCCTTTTTTGGGGAGAAACATACAATTATTCTGGACATGTGACAAGGCAAAGGAATTGGAAGTTGGCAGACTCAACTGCATTAATTTTCTCTGGGTGTAAAATATGTTCATTTTCCACTGTCTGGAAGAAATCATGATGAGTCATTCACAAAACTCCTTAGAATCTACTTCTAACATTTCTATGTAATTATTTCTTTGGTTATTGCTTTTTGTCTTCACAAATCTACTTTTTAATAACATAAAAAGTATAAAAATCATTTTATTTTATTACATATGAAAGGAATTTCTGACAGAAATTCTTGAGTTGGATAAATAGTTGATTACATTTAATTTCCATTATGATATTATTTTATATTTTGTTCGATCATAGAATGGTTTGAAACAGGGAAGAATCATCCTTCTTTCTTCCCAGTCTGTTGTGAAATCAGAACCATAATGTCTGCATAAAATGACCTCTTTCAATACCAAAAGATTTTATCTATACTTTCCCAGGATTCAGAATAATCTTGGGTAATCAGCTGTGTGTTGAAGCAGAAGATTGTGTTGAAAGCAAAAAATATGAATCCAGCAGGTTAAGAAGTTTTATTTCGTGATCTCAGAATATCTCCATAACTTGAAACATAGCACCCCTATTACACAAATAATCCAGTTTGGACAGATGTCTCAAACCTTTTAACAAGTTTCTTTGCTTAGTCTTCAACATGCAGCACCCAGCCTCCTCTTTTCCCAACCACAGTTGATGTGATTAACACTAATACTAAATTACACAAATCCACAATTTGAAAATTAAACACAAAAGTCTACCTGGTTTATCACCAATCATTTAATAATTGACATTAAACCACTGAATTAAGCAGACACAACACTTTACTGTTGTGAAAGAAATAAGAAAAGATAACAGAATAAAACCAGTAGTTTGAAAAATTATTTAGCTTTCTGTATCTTGGAGAGAAAACACAGATTCTCCAAATGCTGCCTCCTTCCTATCTGTTTTCAACTAGCAAAGAACATGGAATTACAAAAATTAGCACAAATACCATTTTTCTCTTAAAATAGCATTAAATGTATGTGAATTCTCCAAATTAAAGCTCCCTCCCATACGCACACCCCAACTACAGGACATTGTAACCACAAATGCCTTGAGATATTGACTGAATCATCCCCCTCTCCAAAACTGTCCATCTGTCTTTGAGAGTCGTTGTAATCTGCAAGTTCAAGTTGACTTACTCACTGAGTGGCCTGCCAGCTTCGATGTACTTTGTAGGTGGAAAATTGTTGGTCTTTGTCCCTCCCAGCTTGCAAGTAAAATGGAGCTGCCAAGAGATAAACACATTCTAAGTTTATCATGCTATTCTTGGCCTCAAACTGCAAGCCATAAGGCAACTATTGCTCAAGGTACTGTGTTTATAAGTGTTCAATCCTCCGCTGTTTCAGAGACCCAACAAGATGGAATTTCTTCCTGCCAGCCTATATTTTGTTTTTTCTAAGCTTTTATATTTCTCAATTCATTTTTAAAAGTAAGAAAAAGGGAGCAGCTTCTTTGACAGCATCTTGAAGGTTTGAAGCCTCATTAAATTTTTTATTATGATGTTTTGGGGTTTTCTACCCCAGAGGCAGCATAAATTCCTAAAAAGACTAGAAGCTTCTTTCTATTATTATCATCAATACTATTACATTTTTCATCATCATGATGATTATTATTTTATTTAAAAGTGAACAAGATGTATACTAATGTATCTTTATGCAGGCCTTTTCAATTTTTGCTGTGTTCTCTTTCTCTCATTTCTTTACTACATTGACCTTTGATTTAACACATTTATTATTATTAAATCCATGTTTCTCTTTCAATTGGTAAGATTTTTTCTCTTACGTGGCTATATTGAAAGTAATTTAATCAGTTTGCTAGTGTTCTCAAAATCCAAAGGGAAAAAAAATTTTTTTAAGAGAGTGTAAGTTAACTTTCTTCACAAATGTCTTCCTGGCTGCATTGAATAGCAGGATGTATTGAGTTCATACGTCTTAAATATAAAAGAGGAGTAGAGCTATATCGCATCCTATATTGGCACAGTATATTGACATGTATAATGTATGATGTTACACTGTTTAAATTATTAGAAATCACATTAAAAGAAATTATAATAAGATAGGGCTTTTTACCAAATCTAGAATATTTGGCAAAGATATGATAATCAAGTTTAATCCTTGAGTTACAAATAAGACTTGGAACTCTCAGAATTTTATAACTATATTCTATACCATGATTTCTTTGCATTTTATTAAAAGTAACATTCTCTCAAGAGTTCAGCGTAGTATATGTATAATTTACCTATAGAATAAAGGCTAAATTATTTTCATGGACATGGTAGATATTAATGCACATCCTAAAAACTTTTTTGAATGTACTCTCACTAATATCTGTTCCTTCAGTAATTTTATGTTGCTGTAAATTAAATTAACTGACTGCATAACAAAATAACGTAATAGTTATTGTTCTAGTTTAAGTTCTGAGAGTAGAGAAGGAAAATTTGCAACAATCTACTCTTTGCTTGCAAGGAATCATGTATTGTTAATTTGAAGCATTACTTAGGATCACTTAAAGGATCAAAATCATTATGTCCTCACTAACATGGGTGGAAAGACCTTTAAGGACTGTCATGCCTAAAGGTTAGAATGAATTGCAATCCACTAGTTAGCCTGTGAAGATACACAGATCAAATGATGGAGCACGATGGAAGAGAATTCTATATAAAAATCATCTATATGTCATTAGAATTTACCTGCAACACTCCACTAACAATGAATTTTCATCAACGCCTGTAAAATATTAACTACTTTTCTCCTATATACCTCAAAGTAGGTAACAGGCTCATGGATATTCTGAAGACTATCTGCCAAAGGCATTTGATGTCTTTGCTTTACAGCTCTCTTGCTCTTGATTTATTACTATAAATATAAGGTGATGGAAAGAGAGCTCACACTGGGTGGTGAACTTATTATACAAGTTGACAGTGCACTGTAGCATTGTACGCCTGAGACCTATGTCATCCTTGCTAACAGATGTCACCCCAATAAGTCTAACAATAAAATAAATTTAAAAAATTGTTTTAAAATGTTCTTTTCTAACACATAATGGTTAAATAGATTATAAAATTGACTATAATAATTCAAAAGTTTTATTGTTGAAATATATAAAGGCTTCTACTTTGAAAGTCTAAGAAATGGCCTAGATCTGAGGGAGTAAGGAACTGATTGGTCCCTGGTGCCAAGTGGTGCTAGCAGCCATTATCCTATGATTAGAGTAGCACGCACTTCCTACAACTGGTGGAGGAGACTCTGCCGGAGTGTGGTTATTTTCACATTGTCAGGGACACAAGATAGGTTACTAGAACAATAGAAAAATATCTAATACGTTAGCAGTCACTGTGGAGAGACTTCCTGAATAGATTTTATAATCTTTTACACTGTGAACATTTATTTAATGCATAATTTGTTTAAAAGTTTGATTCTTTGTTTAAGTTAAATGTAAATAACCCAGAATTAGCATTATGAACTAGGTAGTTTCCAATGTCACTAGTTAGAAATTAAAAATTTAAGTACCAGGAGCTCACAAATAATAAAAAAATTTTAAAAAACATAACTCTTCTCTGAAAGATTAAGAATTATTTTGAAAAGTAGATAATTTTCTCATTTCTGAAATACTTTTACACTGTTTATTGAGCCAGGATTTTTTGTTTTGTTTTGTTTTCAATTTAACCTTCTGTTGGAATCTTTGTTTTTGATACAATTTCTTTACATTTTATTTAGTGGCTATCCTAGGGAGATATGTATGAGCTCAGATAGTATTGTGATAATAGATCCTAAACCTCAAAATCTCAGTGGCTTAAACAAAACAAGAGTTTATTTCTTCCTCACACTATATATGCAGTAGGGTGAAGCAACAATCTTCAGGTTAGTTGGAGACTCTCTTTATCACAGCTACTCTAAGACCCAGCTGATGGAAGCTTTATCTCAGTACATACTTATATAACTATTGAGGCAGCAAACGGGAACAAGATGAATTACTTCATGGCTCTGAAGCTTCTGTCGGAAATGACATGCATCACTTTCACATTTCTTTAGCCAAAGTGAATCACATGATATTGACTAACCCCAACCTTGTGTCTTCAAAAAGGAGAAATAGAAAATTCTTGAAAAGGCCTCACGACTCAACTACCACAGGTTTAATGCTTATAACTATTAAGGGGAATCACTTTTTCCTAAACCAACAGGTATAGAAGGCATTTGATAGACAATTCTATTTTTCTGCCTAACAGAAATTTAATACTTGGGTATCATTCTGGTATGTGAAATATGTAACATTATAGAGTTTGGTTTCTTAATTTAAGCATAATGCTATTAAGTATTATCAATAATTTAATTTAAAAGATTCACTAAATTTTATATATAAAAAGAAAATTCCAATCAATGAAAACACTCCTTTAAGGATTTGAAGGAAATCTTCATGCGGCCCACATAGTTTGATGCCTTATTTTCTTCTATCACCTCACTAGCAATAGTGACATAAGGATTGTCCCAAGTCTTACATTTATATTTTCTCCAACTGTGCACATATCAGATGCCCAAGAAATCACCTAAAAACCTTCCTTGAGGATAATGCAGATGTACATGTGTTGTTATTTTTACCTATTTTTGTACACTATTGTAAGATAAAAAAAATTCCTACTACCCTCACCAATTTAAAAGAATTAATCTACACTCTTTTCTTAAACAACTAAAAGAGAAAGGCAAAATATATGAAACCACGGGCATTCGACAAAAATTAGTACAGGGCAGTTGTCTAAGAGAAGAGAAATAAATGAACTGTGCTTTGTAATTGTCCCAATGTATTGCCTGTGATTATCCTAATTATTGTCAGGCCTTGTGCAAGGAGGTTGGAAACCAATGACAGTACATTAGTCTCTTTGAGTTGAAAAGTCTGGGGAAGCCAAAATGGCTAGAATTTGTAGAGCAGAATGCCAGAAAAGAGAGTTGTACTAAAAAGAGAGAGAGCTGCAAAGACAGAGCTCTGGAAATCTGCACAGGGTTGCCTTTATTCTTTAGTTGTATACATCATAAGTATATGGATATGAAAATATTACTTAAGGCCAGAGAAAGAATCTCTGGGTGAGATGTCTATTCTCATTACTTACATTCAAGTTGCGTTGGGGATTCTAGTCAGTAGATAAAGACAAGAAGAAATAAAATCATACACTTTGGAAAGGAAAAATGAAAACTGTCATTATTTGCAGATGATATGGTAACTTATGTAGAAAATATATAAGATCTACCAAAAAACTACTAGAACTTTAAATACATGTGCAAAGATTTCTCAATACATAGACAAATGCAAAATCAATTATATTTCTGTAATCTGTCAATGAACCATTTAAAAAGGCAATATCATTTAAGACAGCATAAAAATAAAGAAATACTTAGAGATAAATTTGAAAAAAATTGCAATATCTGTACACTGAATACTACAAAATATTGCTGAGAGAAATTAAACCTAAATAAATGAAGAGATATAGCATATTCATGAATGAGAAGACTCTATATTATCAAGATAATTATCCAAAATTACTTTATAGATTCAATGCAATTCCATTTAAGATTAATCTCAGCAAGCTCTTTTTGAAGATATTGACAAACTGATTATACATTATTTATGTAATTATTTGGTAATACTGGACATAGAATAGCCAAAATGATGTTGGTTTTTCTGACTTTGAAAAAAATTGGGATACTTATTCCATTTGATAAAAACATTTAATATAAATCTCTAGTAATCAAGACAGTGATAATGGCAAAAGTATTAATGGAAAACAATAGAACCCAGAAATAGACCTAAATATATATAGTCAGGAGTTTTTTTGCATTTTTTTTTTACATTTGGGTTGATTTTTAGTAAAGATATCAAGGCAATTAAATGTGAAAATGATTTTATTTCAATGAAAGGTTTTAGAATAATTTAAGAACTACAATTTTAAGAAAGAAAAAGAAAAGAAGAAAGGAAGGAAGGAAGGAAAAAAGGAAAAAAGGAAGGAAAGAAGTGGAAAAGAAGAAAAGAAGGAAAAAATTAAAAGTTTTTTTATCTTTTCTTCATCTTATAAGCAAAAACTTAATGGAAATGAATCATAGACATAAATGAAAGTTTAAAACTTTAAAAGTGCTGGAAGACAACAGAATAAAACTTTGTCATGTTGGTCAAGCAAACATTTTGAACATATGATGATAAAAATCACAATCCATAAAATAAATAATTCGTAAATTAGACTTTATCAAAATTAAAACCATCAGGTCGTCAAAAAACACTCTTTAAAAAATGAAAAGATAAGCTATAGACTTGGACAAAATATCTCCAAAATTCATATTTGATAAAAGACATGTTCAGATTACATAATAAACCCACATAATTGAAAATATGGACACAAACTAATTTAAAAATAGACAGTGAATTTAAATGGACAATTCACCAAAGAAGATACTCAGCATCATTAGTCATTAGGAAATGCAAATTAAACCCCAGTTAAATATACCAACACACCCACTAGAATGGTTGAAATTAAGAGGACTTAAAATACCAACTGACAGTGAAGGTGTGGAATAATTTGAACTCCTTACATGGATACTAGAAATAAAAGATATTATAACTGCTTTGGCAAACAGTCTGGAACCTAAAAAGTTAAATGTATTTCTAATATACAATACAACTAATCCATTTCTAGATATATACCCAAGAAAAATAACATACGTCCACATAATAACTTGCACAGAGATGTTCATAGCTGATCTATTTGTAAAAGGCAATAACAGAAAATAATCCAAATGATCACCAACAGATTATATAGATACACACACACACACACACACACACACACACACACACATAAACAAATTGTGGCATACTCATAAATAGAATACTACTTAGTAACAAAAAAGCACATAACAACATAGATAAATCTCAAAATAGTTATGCTGAGTAAAAGAAGACAAAAATAGTACTTATTCTATGATCCCATTTATATAAAATTCTAAAAAAATGCCAACTAATGTACAGTGACAGAAGACAGGAAAGTGGTTTGCTGACGATGACATTGGAGGAGAGGGAATGGAGGGCTGGATTACATTGGGACGCAAAAAATTGAGAGGAGTAATGTATATACGTTCATTACCTCTGCTGTAATGATGCTTTTATGGATGGATACTTGTGAAAACTCATAAAATTCTCCACATCAATATGTGTAGTTCTCATACATTGATCATACCTCAATAATGCTCTAAAATTAAGAATAATTGTACTAAAGCAAGAAACCTCAGATAACTTCATTTGCATATGATCAGTAATACCAGCTCTTACATAGATCAAAAGTGACAATTTATGAGTGTTTTTTAATGAAATATTAATGGGTTTTGATCATCAGACCATTTAACACATCTCCTGAGACATAAACTTAAAGCTATACCTAAGAAATATATAGATTTGAAATCGTGCTTAAATGCCTTACTGACTATTCGTATAAATGAAATGATCAATTTGGCTTTGATAATCAATTCTTAATGATAGCTGAAATTTATAAATCAATGATGTTCGTGAGTTAGCCCTCCATGACCCATTACGGTCTTAATAACATTATTAGGAGAAAAATGTCATTATCCAACATGATCTCATAAGCCACCATAATTTATAGCCACCCCTACTTATTTCCCATTCTGTAGAACAACTTGGCAGGTTTGCTTGAGGAAAGTGAAGTCTTTTGCTTCTCCCTGAGGTTGTCATACCAACACCAATTATTCAACTGTAATTGGTCTGTAGGAGGTTAGAATCAGCAGCCTAAAAACACACATTAAGGATTTCAGATTTCAGCTCAGTCGTTAAATTATAGCAATCTCTCTCTTTATAGTAATATTCTGAAAATGCTTATTTTAGACCTCTTATTCCCCTCCCCCTTTTTTCTAGAAGGCTCAGTCCATTGATAAAAATAAACTCAGGGTGCTTATGGCTTTAAAATATGATTGTCTTGCCTCTTTTATTTATCCTGCTCCACTTTTTTGGAACTGTATGTGAAATAATGCTTTTATAGTTTCAAAAGTATATCATCCAGTTTGAAGTATATTTTATGTGTCTAAAAAATAAAAACACTGACAAAGTTGAAGCCCACCTAAATCTGATTATTTTATAGCTGCCTAAACTCTTCCTCTCTCTTATTTTTAATACAAAAGTTTTATTTTATCTACTCTGTGTCTGCCTCATTATGTTTGTGTGTAATATATCTGTCATAGCTAAGGGCCATGGTCATGTTTTTAGCAAGGATAGTAAATTAGAAATGAAACAAAATATGATTTGATGATACTCAGGTTATCAATACTATACTAATTATTTCTTGGTTTGAACTTAAGACTTCCTTTATCCTTACTGCTGGTTTGATTTTCACAATCTCAATACAATTTATCAAATCTAGCATTTTAAAGAAAAAATTGAGTCAACATTTTCATATGTTGATATTTGTAACAATGATATAGAGTCTTCCAAAATATCTATGCAATATTTTTCCATGCAAAAGAAATATAAACATATCATTGATTTATAAATATGGTAATAGTTTTTCACTCGAGAGGACTAGAAATCTGCCTGTCTTTAAATTATATATATATTTATATGTATGTATGTATGAATGAATGTATATTCATGTCCTCAAGCTTTGGCTCCATCTATTTTCTTTAATTTACTCTGTTCCTCAGCAGCAATAATGTACCATTTGGGTAACTTTTTCTCCCTAATTATAATTTAATAGCATCATCTATTTAGCTCTTATAAACAGCAGTGTAGGTAACCTTATTCCCTTAAATAAAGCCCCTAATTATCTTAAAATAATTGGCAAAAATATTAAATGATAATAAATTATATAAAAAGGACAAACTTTTAACTAGCTTTGAAACACTTGAATCAGCTAATGCTCAGATATAGAAGAAATTACTAATTTTACTCAGAAGTTCTGGGGAAGGTAGCTTTATAGTGACATAACAGCCAAGTTGGAAGAATTATTTCAGAAAAAAAAGCACTGGTGGGATTCACTGTGATTCAGCTTATCATTGCTAATAACTCTACAATGTAGTTAAGACTATAAGTTAACATTATGTTCACCCTGTACTTTATTGCTTCTTAGCTACTTGATTTAAACAAATTAACTAACATTTTTCAAACCTAAGATTCTTCACCTGTAAAATGGCATGATAATTTCTACTTCAAAATGTGATTTGAATCACTAAATGGAATTCTGTGCATTTAATATTAAACACTAAGTGAGCATTCAATAAATAAATAATAATAGCAATGGAATGCAGGGAAAAGAAAACAATTGGACTAATTTGAAAAGAGAATAATTTAATACCATAATTATGGAAATGATTGGATAAAATAAAAGATTAAAAAATAAATTTGAGGCTCAGTCAACATTTTTTAAAATCAGACTTCATTTTTTTAGAGCAGTCTGAGGTTCACAGCAAAGCTTAGGGAAAGGCACAGAAATTTTCCACGTTTCTCCTATCAAAACACATGTACAACCTCCCCCTATTACCAAATTCCCCCACCAAAGAGTGCATTTTTCTAATTGATGAACTACACTGACACACCATGATCACCCAAAGACTATAGTTTACGTTTGAATTCACTCGGTCTTGGAATTGGACATTCTGTGGGTTGGGACAAATGTGTAAAGGCATGTATCCACTTCTGTGTATCACATGAAGTAGCTTGCCCTAAAAATCCAACTAGAGCTGGCTGGAATTGGGTACAGTAGACTTAGACTCTCCGTTAACCAGAACTCAAGCAACTGGCACTCTTGAGCGATTGACAAAAAATCTCGCCAGTTGCTTGAAAGTTCGGTAGCTTGAGTTCCGGTTAATGGAGAGTCTGCTTCCATTTATTCGGCATCTGCCGATCCCCATGGGTGCCAGTTAAGTGAGAGTCTACTGTATATCCCTTTACTCAGGGCACGTAGTTTCTGTTAGAGCCCCAGCTGGTTAGATTCTGGTTAAACAGTTTCTCCTGCGGACAGACCTGGTTAAGAACAGAGTGCTCTAGTGTTCGTGTTTTTCCTCTTGCTGGAAGCACGAGGGGATTTTTCACAAGTATGAATATTCACGTGAGAACCAGATTGAACTTCTGGAGGTAAAACTAAATAGTGTGGGATCCCCACTATGACTGGGTCTCCCTGGAGGTTTAACTCTCGGAGTTGTACACACACAGCCTCCAGTAATTTGTCAGTTACCGTTCAGGTTTTCCTCACCTCCCTGCGTGCCAGACCACCCGCTCCTGCAGATGTTTCTGCTCAGGGGCTTGTGCTCCTGCAAGTTGTGAGTCTCTGTTTTGCTTGTCTGTCTCCTTTCTAGATCTAAGAAGAGTTGTTGATATTTTCATATTGTTCAGCTTTTTACTTGTTGTTGGATGTACTCGTACATGCCAGTTTGGAAACTAGAAGCCTTTTATCAACTCTGGATAATCATTTAAGCTATTTTATTCCAGATATTTAAAATTAATTTAAAAATATGACTTTTAGATTCAGTCCCCAAAACATTTTATCTTAGAAATTAATGTAATAGTTAAACAAATCACTGTGTCAGTGATTTGTTAAACTTTCATTAGATTAAAGTATATTGAAGATGTTCATAAAATGACAAAATAAATTATTTTTTAAAAAATTATTATACATTTTATTTTACTACATAAAAAACATTTTAAAGATAATTTTTTTCAATATGCTACCAGATACTGTGTTGTATGTGTGGTTTGTGTGTGTGTATGTATAAATGTGTATTCTCTCTCCTATTCTTGTCTTATTTTGCATTTATTTGTGCCTATCTTGAATTTGGTTCAATTTCATAAATGCATTTAACTTGATTAAGCATTGGATAATGTGAGAAAATGTAATCAGTACCTTGGTTAAAAAAAAAAAAAAAAGACGTAAGACTGCTGTTACTGGAGCTCAATAGCAGAACACAATTATTCCTGAGGAATCTCATTAAAATGTAGTGGAGTCTGTGTTGCCATTACTGATGTGTATGTTTGAGGAAAAATATTAATGTGGATTGTATAACCCTAAAATCATTTAAGATGAGAAATGTAGAAAGAGTCCTGGTGGTTGGAGTTCATACCCTGGAACATGGAAGAGAGCCAAAACATTGGCACTGACACTCTGCTCTTGTTAAGAAAATGCCAAGGGATCTTTTCACAAAAGTAGCTCACAGATTGCAATACAGTTACCTTAGCTGGCTCCTGATGTGCAGTATCACACCACATTTAAATTTCCATCTGTGGTGTCTGGAACTATTGTTCTCACCGTGAACTTTTTTCCCCCTCAGTGTAAATCTACAGGATCTGAAAGATCACAGAGCACACTTCCTTTCCTTTAGTAGGACAACCAACTAGACTTAAAGAAGTTATAAATAAAGTTTGTAGTCTTTCTGGCAACCATGGAATCATTTCATCTTTCAAAACAAGTAAATTTGCATTAAAATTACACATAGAAAATGCTATATTTTGATATATCTGGAATCATACATTTCTCTTGAAATATCTGCAGTGTTCTATTGCCACATTGTGCCTCTGTGAATAGAAAAAAATGAGGATGCTTGTCCTTTCTCGGTGAAACTTAGTCATCAACATTTTTAGAGTGAGTCCCAAATAATTGATGTTCATAAATTAACTGCATTGGTAAAGGTAACTATTTAGCACATTGATTTTAATACGATTTGTTTCCTTTGCACTAGCTGAGTAGTGATGCTGAGATTTCACATACACACACAACATCTGGTTTGTAAGTGTAGCAAATTGAAAGGAACATTAAACTGAAGTTCATGAGCTAATTATATGTAATCTTTTGGCTTTAAGAAGAGTCAAGGACTTAAACATTTCTTTTTTACTTTTTTATACAAAAGAAAACATACTGTACTGTATTCAACTCTTAAGACCATGGAAGAAAAACTGAAATTGAGTGTTTTAAGATATTTGAAAGGCAACCTTTCAAATATTTGTATGTATTTTAAAACTAAAAAGTATACATTTGGTGATGTCTTTCTCATTCTTTGTCTTCCAGATTAACCTAATAACCATTATCCATTTTGAATGTATAATTTTTCATCTGGAATATATATCTGTGTACGTTCTTTCTCTTTTTAAAGATATGCACAATATATAATATTTACCTCTTCCATTTTCTACATTACCAGTTAACAATACAAAGCACTTACAACAGTATCTAACATAGTCATACATCAATAAGTACTAATTAAATAATATTATGTTTATAATGTTGCAATTCAAATGACTTTCTTTTCAATGTTGCTGGTTTTAGAGGTTGCGTAATCCACAATGACCTCGAAATGATCAGCCCAAGAAACAATGTTAAAGCAAATTCTACCTCTTTGCTCAGCCACCCTGTTGCTAAGCAACTAAATTTCTTTATCCTTTCTTGTTTGGGTCAAGACTGGGGATAATGGGCTCATGCTGCAAGTCAGAGACACAACGGAGTTCGTGGCTGATCAATGAACTTCAAACTTCTTGGCTTTGCACTGTTTTTCCACTTAGAGACTTCCTAGGTAATTCTAAGCACATTATTCCACTTCTTTAGGGTTGTTTCTTTTAGATCATTAAATTAATATTTATAGAGAGGGGACTTCACAAAGCAACTGGACTTTAAGACAAATACTTTAAACTTTTTAAATAAAAATAGTATAGAAATGTCTCTTTTGCCACAGTGAAACATTTTTATTTTTGCTGATTTTTTTTTAGTTTCTTCAAGAAATGAATGGCAGAAATGATTGACAAGGCACTATATATGTTTCCAAAGCCAATTCTTGTGACATAGTGCTACAAATAAAAATGTCTATAAAGATGCATAAGTTATTTCTGTAGGAATAGAAGGGATGAGTTACATGCCATTTTGTTTTGATGAACTTGAATCCAGTTTCTAATCAACAAGATTGCCCTATACAATAAACTACTGATTGTGACTGCTGGCGCTAACAGTAATAGGACAAGAAGATGTGTGGCACAATTTTCTCCATTCAGCTATTTCATTTTCCTACTGCTTTGAAGGAGTCTTTATATCTTTATGATCCTTCTCAAAGTTAGCCTGATCAATTGTGGTAAATGTGCCCAGTAGAGCTGATGAATACATGGACAACTTTGTTGATTGCTAAGTAGTGTCAGTTTGGCCTCAGTTCCTCATTTCTGTCAGAGTTCTCAAAACATGAATTTAGTTTTTGGGTGTTTTTGCACCCTTTAAAGATAATGCTCTGTATTCAAAGCCCACTTAGTTTTTATGCATGCTACTAAGTAGGAGAAATAGACGTACAGAAGCTGATATCCTCAGGCCATATTATCTCTATCTATTTAGTATCTCTGAACTCTGCAATTTCTTCTTTTTTTTCTCTGCCAGTGCTAACTAGAGACCATATGATGTGTTGTACTCAATTGGAACAAAAACCTTTATAAGAATAGTAATAGGATAGAAAACATCAACAAAACATCTACTTTTTTCAGTCATCATAATCTCTAGCTCTGACATTTGGATTTGAAGTTTGGAGAGACTATGAAACTGTAGTGAGAATTATTTCTCAACTCCAAAAGGCTTTCTTTTGTAGGAATCCAAGTTTTCATTTTCATAGCAAATGTATAACTCACTATAAATGTCAAGGTTTAGAGAGCATTGAAACACAGCATGGATATTTATTTGAAAAAAATCACTTGATAAATCTCAGAATACACTGTTTTGTTTATTTTTAAAGAACCTGTCAAACTGTATTTTTGAATTAACTAAATTACATAGTTTTCCTGTAGTAGTTTGCTGTCTTCACCATATTTATAATGTGCCTTTCTTTCTACTTTTGTTTGGTATGTGTGGTAGCAGATGAGTGTGTGGCTGCTATTGGTTCAAAATTATTCTTACTGATAGGTTGTGAATACAATGAGAAAAATACCTGTATAATGAATGTCCACATACGTAATTTACCTCATTTATTATCCATTATCCATTCTTTAGAGCTTAGCTGTGTCTCACTGAAGCTACCTGATGAGTTCAAACATGGTATCTTTCATAGTACAAACTAGAGTGTTGGCCAGAGGCTACCTGTATTTCTAAGTACTGATGATGCCAATTGTGGAGGATAATTCAAGATTACTAACCATGTGATAGGGATTTTAAAAAATGAGTTTTCCCTCAAAATTTCAGTTAAAAACAAAAATCAGAGTAGATTTTTCTCTCTTCATTGTTTTCTCTATTCTTTGTTAGGTAGTAGTAGAGTAAAAAAGTTATTGTATTCTTGATCTATGTAAACTCTGCTAAAAGCTTTATGTGCTTAATTTCATTTGATCTTTAAAACAACCTGACAGAGTAGAAGAGGTGCCATTTTATTTCCACATTACTGGTAGGAGACCTAAGGCACAGAGAAGTAACTCAGGTCATGTAGCTCATGACAGTAGAGTTGGGATTCCAATCCAGGCAGCCTCATTCCACATCTTGTCCAGCTAATTGCTGTGCTGCACAGCATTAGACTAGCAGAAAGTGGTATCAACACTAGATTTAATTATTTATTTAAAGGTTTTTCTTTTAAATGTTTCACTTTATTTGGTGTTGATTATAACCAATATTAATATAAAATTTTCCAAAATAATATAACCTTAAAATTTTAATATTAATTAGAGCCAAACTACCACATCTTTTTAAACATAGACTATAATAATTTGGAGGGGCTTTTGCAATCTTTCAGTCTTATCCACACATTATATGGACCTGAGGTGAACTTATATACCTGGTAAGAATCAGAGCCAGGTAAGGACTTGTGTCTCCTGGCTCTCAATGTGTTGATTAATTGTGTTTCTTTCTTAGTAGTAAAAGAACACAAATTCTAGGGCAAATCCACCATCTTTTTCATTTAAGGAGATGTTGTCTACCTGAGCACATTGTGTTCATTCATGTGATATTCACTAAACATACACATGAAAGGGCAGAAGGTACACATGCATACATATACAGGTCTTCTTATTAAATTCCAAAGGTTCCCAAAAATGTTTTTGAGGCAGTTGGGTCACAGTTGTGGGTACGTAAGAGAAAATTTGCTGGTAGCAAAAGGGTAAACAACTTGCTGATAGCTAAAGGTAATATTGATGAGCAATGATGTTACTGTTAGAAATAGTAGATATTTCCTGATTCTACAGGAAAATACCAATGAGAGAATTTTAATGTCATTTTGAAGATACTATCTGGGAAAATGTGTATGAATTTAATACATTCTGTGTCCAGTGGGCAAAATTTTTAACACTCTCAGATGCTTCGCACTTTTATGTACCAGGTCAAACCCACTTTCAATAGTTCAGGCTAGACATGATTAAGAAAAAAAAAAGTTTCCTAAGATATTCACCAGTGTGGAAAAGAGCTACAGACGTTTCCAACAAAAGAGTTCAATGTCTTTGAGCTCTGTACAAGAGAAAAGAGGCAATGTCAAATATTTTCACAGGATTTTCCAACCATCTCCTATGTCAGAGAATTGTAGAATACTTTTAGTTGCCCCTTTACTCCTTTTGTTCACACAGAATTAGGTTTCATAACATCAAACAGTATATAATTTAGACTTTTATAATTTTTCCCATATATATTTGAATAATTTTCATTTTATTTATCAATTACTATGAGGATTTTTGGAGAAACATTTTTATATTTCTGTTAGTACATTTTTAGTTTTCTCTAAGTAATTGAATGATACCCTAATCCCAGCAATTTATTTTGTTTCCCCAAAAAACTACTATCACGGTGATTTTTCAGAGAATGTTTACCTCTTGGAATAAATTTCTTCTATTTCATAATGTAAGTGTTTATCATCGTGGTTGTGTCATAGAACAATGTCTATTTCATAACTAATGCTAATACTTGTGAAATTAATGAGTTTTGTTGGATTCTCTTCATCTAGTCAACTCTTTGCTTCATTTTGAGTGAAAATTAACAGTTACTTTGACCGCACTAATGAGTTATGTGTCACCCATTGTAAAGTTAGTTCTTGCATGTATTGCCCTGTGGATATTAATAAGAAATGATCTTTGTTGTAGTACTTATTTTAATATTCTCAACTATCATAATCTTTATCATCAAAGCAGTCATGACAGCATTATTTAGAGATGTACACTAGAGGGTGATATTTTACCTGGACACTAGACCTATCAGTGCATTGGTTTTCAGAGAGAATGAAAAAATTTTACAGGAAATGTTTCCCATGTTTAATGTTACATAGTTCTCAGCACATATGCCCCATTAACAAAGTTGATAAACCGCAGGGAATGGATGCAGAGACTCAGTCATTTGGTGGCCTTGCTAGCTGGTTTCTGCAACACATTTCTGTAGGTGTTTGGTTTTCCTGAGCTCCACATGCAGAGTGTCACTTGAAAACCAACACTGATCACTGGGTGAGAATATATCTGACTCTATCTAACTGCAGGGAATTGGAAAGCAAATGAGGCAAATAGTTAATGTGGGTAAAGTTCTTAAATTTACCACTTCAGTCTTGAAATCCTCTGAATAATATACGTGTACTTTCATGACTAACCTGAGAAGAAAACAAAACCCACCAATAGTGGAGGGAAAAGTTACCTTTGGAAGAACTCATGTTTTTTTTCACTGTGTCTACACCCTCTGGTGTTGTTTAAAAAAAAAAAATTAGTTCAAAACAAAACTGTTTCTAATCTAGTGCAGCCCAATGATCATAATAGCTTGCATGGGATGATCAAAATGTTGCTATGTGTTTTCTCCCTCAGTAAACATTTTATTGTTAATGATGGGTTATGACTCTGGTCTAACTTTGCTTCTAAGCTATTGCTTTCATCTTTCTCAATTGATTCTTCTGATACTGATAGAGAATTTGCTCAAATTGTGAAATCTATTGTGGTTTCTCATGACAACTGTCCAAAATTTCATTGACTTTTATCTAGATGTGTCAATGAATATATGAAACGGGGAAAAATCTCAAATTTCTCTCCATGAGAAAATTGTTCTCTCTGCTCTGGGTAGTGGAAATTTCCTTATAATGCAAGCAAGTCCTCATCTGATGTTGCAGGTTTTTAGACCAATTTTCTTCATTACTCTTTACCACTATCTGATTCAGAAAGACTGCTGGAATCAAAATCTCCTGGAATAAATTTAAAGAACACAATTTTATATGATCGAATTAAAGTTGAGTTGACTGGTTTCTATTTAAGTTAAGCCATGTTCAATACAGCCAAACTATTGAATCTAGGTGCACACTTCCCTTCAAATGTTCCTTAGCATTTGGCTGTGCTGTTTCCGTGCTCCCCTCTCCTCAGCAATACATTGCTATAATACTTTGCTATAATAACATTGCTATAATACTTAAATGCTGACACAACAGAAAACCCTGCCAGTTTGGCTCTCAACCTTGGCAAGCTTTTTGTTATAGCTGTAACCCAGCTTACTCCTTGAGTTGCACAAAACTTCCAGAGCTCCTTCACAGCATGTCTTATAAAGGGAACTAAAAGGAAAAGTAAGAGAGATGCTAATTTTAGACAGAGACTAGTAAATAGGACAATAAATAAAAGCTCTGTTTTGGCATGTTAAAACTTTCTTTTCTTTCCCTTTTAAATGTGTGATTCTTTTTTCCCAAATGTTGCACTAGATTTATTTTTAAAGGTGTCATCTATTTCCATTCCAGTGCTATGTCATCTATAATTTAAATTTATGAGATAAATCTTGAGGTTCACCAGTGGAGCAGCTGTAGAATTCTAGCGACTTTGCCATTGAAAATGCAGATTTGCTACAAGTTTCTGTGTCTGACAAGCCCCATTCCCCATTAAAAGCCCCTCATCCCCCAACCTGCTGAGCATCCAACATCATGTAGCATTTATTCTTCTGTTTTAGTTTCACTACAAGCAATTGGTGGTCTCTCAGCTAGAAAACCATTTCCTGCTGAGCCAGCATCACCTGCATATTTTCACTGAGCAGAGAACAAATTCCATGTAACTGTGTATCCATGGAAGTATTTCTATACTTTCATTGCAAAACATTCAATATCAATTGGTAAAAGAAGCTTTCCTAGAATTGATGGATAAAATCAATGAAGGGCATTTACTAAAAAGAGGGATAACCAAATTTGGTCATTTGATTGCATTATAGTATTTCTCTAATCTTTCTATCACCAGCAGACTAGCAATGGAAATTTATACGTACGTTTTATGGCTAATAAGAAAAATATTCTTGTTGACTTTCCTTTTAGTCCATTTAGATATATAGGGCCTTTAACTTCACAATTATTACCTTCTCTGGACTCAATCACTGGGCTTGTATTGATTTTTGTTTTCAACACCCAGAAAACATGAAAATTTTATACCCAACTGTAGCTGTTTCAATAGCAAGTTGGATCCACCATGGCTTTCAAATGATTGTCACAACCTCTAGTTCTCTTGAAATCTTAGGTCTAGATTCCCCTTGTTAGAAAAAGAGGTATTCTTAAGGAACTGTATTTCCATAAAATGTGCAGCATTTGCACTTTTAAAGAATGAGAAAAATGTGACAGGGAAATGAAAAAATAAACAAGTTAATACAATGATTATTTTTAAGTGAAAGGCCACCTACAGGGACAATTCAGATTTACTTTAATTTCTAATGCAGGAGTTATGAAACATTGACTTTCAGAATTGGAATACTATCGGCTGCACATTGTGCTTTATTACCAAAATCAAGCCATAGTTGTTTTATTTTAATTTTCAGCAAAATAATCAAATTGTTTTTGTAGTATTTCTCCCATATTAGTGTTAATCTTGTGATTAAATTTTCAAGATTTGGTGTCTAGCATTACTTATAGTCTAATGAGCAAAATGAATGATCAAGTAAGGGAAGAATATTAAAGTACAAATATACCAGTGTCTGCATAAATACCAGCTTTTGATGGACATGAGCACTCTTGGTTGTTACTTTGCATTCTATGCACTTAATTTAAAATTAAAATTAATAAGCTAATTAAATTGTCAAACAGTTCAAACCAACATATATGCTCCATTATTGGGAATGAGATGGAATTGATTAATATTTTGTGGACTTTTACAAATGACATCATGATTTCTGAGGATTCCTACTGTTACAGGAAGTCTGAGAGCTAATATTCAATGTGCTTCATTTATATTTTTAATAATTTTTCTAAGTAAAATAATCTTATTAAATGAAATAGATTTAGTGAAAACCCAGGAGACTATATATTTAAGTTTATTATTTTATTGGCAATCACTTTTTTTAATATACATAGATAATGTATTTTTAATAAATATTTGCTGATTATCGTAGTGGTCACATGAGAAATTAGTAGTCAAAGTAAGATTAGAATCCTAAGTGACATGAGTTGTTAAAATACTTATTCCATATTCAAAGTATAACAAGTATTATAACAAGGGTTAAGGGCAACTTAAAAATACTTGGTGTAAGACCTTCCCTCCAGGAAATTATAATTACAATCTAAATAGTAGACATATAACATGTAAATACTTTGCAAACAGATTCAGATGGATTATAATAAAGCTCATAAGACTCAGAAAGGACAAGGACAGCTTTGGGATTACATTAAAGAGGGTTGATGAATCAGCATATTTGCCATCATTTTTTTTTTAAAAAGTTATGAGTTTATTTGAGCCCAACTGAAGACATGTTGGGAGCAAGATCTCAAATGCTCTTGGGAATAACACTTTGGTAGGTTCTTTTTGTATTTGAGCATTATTAAATAATTGTTTCTTCAGTTACAGTTGACATTAAATGTAAGTTTTTTATTATTTTCAGATTTATAACAGTGGTTAGACATTTATATAATTTATACGGTGATCTCCCATTAGTATAGTACCCACCTGACAATATATATATAGTTGTTGCAACATTATAGACTATTTTCTCTATGCTGTACTTTACATCCCCAAGACTATTTTGTAACTACCATTTTGTATTTTTTAATCCCTTCACCCTTTTCATTTTTGCTTGTGAATTTAAGAAAGGAACATAAAGAAGATTACATGAAAGTGGGAAAAAGCAAAGTGGGGATTGGATTACAGGATAGTTAACAGGATTATGTGCTATCATGAGAGTGGTTACAGCTTATTTCAAAGGTGTGTTAACCTAGATGCATAGAAACAATGGACAGGGCTGGTTTAAGGCAAAGATAAGCCTTTTACTAAAAAAAGTTATATGCCTAGGACAGGCTACTTAGTATTACTTAACCCAGTTAGGACTTTATGATCAGGTCACTCTGTAAGGTTACTTTTCATGGAACTCCTTTTTTTTCCATCCACAGTTCCCCTTTGATCATGAATCAATTGAAGGATAATGACCAAACTTTAGATTGGATAGTGTGGGTACTAGGAAGGCTTATTCCTAGGAAGTTTCACTATCTACATCATCTTTTTGACCACTGGGGATGGCACATTTGCCATCACTAATGAATTCTTTTTCTGGACTGGTTTTAGAATCAAGAAATCTGAGGTTCTTGTTTGATTATATTTTAGCTGAATTCTCTTGTTTAATTTGCTAACTTTGTTCTGAACCTTAAGCGTTTCCTCTGTCAGAGATAGCTAATACTACCTACCTCTAGGTTTTTTGTTTTTTGTTTTTTAAGATTAAGTGGTTGACCAACTGCTGAGTAAAATGTAAATTTTTATAATGTAAGATATCTTTATGATTACTTCTTTGTGCCAGAGTAGGAAAGAATCTAGATGAAAAGCCTGGTAGGGAAAAATCAAGATATTAGAATGATAAAATAATTATATCAATATTTATTAAAGATTTTTAATGTGCTGGGCATAGTCTCAGTTTAATATGTTTTACCTCATTTAATTCTTATGGTAGTCTATACTCATAGGTCTATACAGAGGGTGTCAAAATAATGTATACACATTTTAAGAAAGGAAAAAACTGCATTAAAATTGTAATACTCAATATATACCAATAACAAAAGATGAGTACAAGTCACATTTGACTTCTGCAATTACAAGAGGTATTCAAATTGGTTACCATAAACATCCAGACACTTCTGATTATGGCAAACTACTGCTTGAGCAACATTGACCAAAGTGTCCACTTGTATCTCTGCGTGCCCTTTCAGTTTCTTCCCAAACCACTAGTGTAGCTGGTTTTGTGTGGTACACCACATTCTTTAAGGTCCCCCATAGGTAGAAGTCAAGCAGTGTTAAGTCAGGAGAACATGGGGGAAACTCAAACAATGTTCTTAAATTTCAAATACCTCTTCAAAATGGTCTTGCACTCTTCGAATGGCAACCGTGCTTCTGCCATTTTTTTTTCTGCTGTCCTGCCAGTTACATGGTGACTCTCACATTCATTCGATTAATGCCATCTTTTGAGCAAATGTCACACTACACATTGCTACCTCATTTCAATTCAACTTTGACAGGTAATACATAGATAACATCTCTTAAAATGTGTATACTGTTTTTTGGCACCCCAGTATGTAGCCTAAAAGGATAACAATGCAAATATGTATAGTATTAAAAAATAGAGGGATCTCCCTTGTGGTGTAGCGGCTAAGGCTTCGACACTGTCAGTGCTGCAGCCTGGGTTCAATTCCCAGCCAGGGAGCTGCCCACATAAAATAATAATAATAATAATAATAATAATAATAATAATAATAATAATAAAAGGACTGGAGAAGGCACACTCAGTTAAAAAAAAAAAAGGTATCATATGCTATTCATCAATGTCAAATGAGATATTCAGGAGAGAAAAACATAAATCCTGAGTAAGAAGGGATCATTAGGAACTGTGGAGGTCAGAAATGGCTTGCTTTATGGGAGAATTTGGATATAATCTGAACTTTTAAAAATGGGTAAAACTTTAAAAACTAAGAAGAAGGCAGAAAGCATTCCAACCCACAGCAACAGAAAAGCATAGTATGCAAACATGTTATCAGAAATTTTAGGAAAACATCTTTCATGACTCAAGAAATATCCTGTGCCCCAGATTGATATGTGTTAAAAATGACTTTAAATTTGAGTACCTGCAATCAAGGCATGCAGCTGCTAGTTTATCTTTAAGCATCATCAATAACTATTGTTTCATATTGAGCAACTTAACATTTTAATGCTATCTCTCTTGCCTTTTATGACTTTTGAGTTTGAATTCTCTTGCATAAAACAAGAGCAGGTTTAGAATGGACAAGAGGAACGTAGAACTTCACAGGCAAGGTTTACAAGTTAAGAGTTGGTGGTTTCAGATACAAAGAGTGCTTGAAAACAAGAGGATTTTAAAATTTGAAATCTTGAGGTCATGAGTTATTGACCCTTTTGAGAGGAATGAATAGAAGCAGCTTTGTAGTCTTTAAGTTATTTATGGTTAATGAAATTAGCCTTTATTTTATAGATGAGCAAACTGAGTTAAGAAGGTTGTGACTTATCCAAAGTCACCCCATTAATATGAATTGGTTGTGGGATTGAAATATTGCTTGCCTAGCTATCATTTTTCAGGTACTGAGAGACACTTTCCATGTATTTTCTCCTTAAATCCTCATGGCTGTATGTGTGGTATTAATACTTGTGCTTTTGTAAAGGTTTGTTTGTTTTGTTTTGTTTTTACTGCACATTGCAAATTGAGGCTGGGATCTCTTGATATCATGGCACACTCCAAAAATCTTAAATTTCAGACTCTAAGGATAGACAAATTTTCTCATCCATGTCTGCAGCATCAAAACCTCAGAATCTAATCAATTCAATGTCAAAGGAAGTTCACCAACCCTTCATTCTGATGTGGACTGTTAATATCTTTAGTCAAAACCATAGGGCACACTCCACCAACTTGTGGTGAGAAAACCTCAGGTGCAGCAAATACTAAGGGGAAACTTAAGACTTCTCTAGACTTAATTTTGTTCAATAATTTAAAGAATATCCTTGAAAGATACAAGTACTCAAATTGTCTGGTTTAAATTAAAGAAGAATGCAGAGACTCTAATTCCACACCTGCTTCTAACCAGCCATAACCTGTTCTGCTGTAGAAAAATGGCTCGACTTTCCTCAGGCCTACCTTAGATCCCTGCGGCAGAAACCTGAATGAAATGTATCTTGCAGTGGATATCCTGCTTCAAATCTACTTGGTGCCTCAAGAAGCAGAGTGTCTAGAAATACTTGTCTCTGTTGCTAGAACAGAAATCTTAGAGTCATGCAAATTGAATCCACTCGGTCTTTAACTTGGGCCAATTCTTCCACAGTATGTGCACATTCTTAGTTGACTTGACTGCATAATAGAGATAATTATAAGCACTTACTTGTCTCACAGGGGTCTACTGAAGATTAATTAGTTAATGTTGGCAGATCAAAGGTGCAATATATGTGCTAAGTATTATTATTATTGCTGTACCACTTATCTTTAAAGAATGTTGTTTCTGAAGTCATAGTGCCTATGCGCCATCTGCTCACAGCAGCCTTTACCATCTCTTTACTCAGAGACTGAATCCGGTATCTGAATAAATAGATGTGCTCAAAAAAAAAATCTATCACACCTCCATCTGTGCTTATGGAATATGAATTCAGACATAGGCAGAAATGCAAATCAATCACAAGTGGGGAGGCTTCTCCAGTGCCCAGAGTCACATTTTGAGATGTTGCTCTATCTAATATTCTTGCTTTTCATTTCAGAATCCGCTAACTCATGATGCAAGGCTTCTGTGAAATCCTATCTCTTCTGCATTTGAAATAGAGCGTCAAGTTAGAGCCCTAAACTTCCTTCTCTTTTGTTCCCAGCAAGTTGAAAGATAAAACTTTCCCAGAACACATTCATAGCTGATCTTTTGTAGAAATTAGCTCCATGATTTTAATGCTTTAGATATTAGTATAATTATCAGAAGCTAATGAGTTTTTAAAGGTTCCTATGTGAAATCATGATTTTGAAACTTCCCTCCTGCCAGAATTATAACTAGGTTACAGACAACATGACATGATCAATGACCCATTTTTACTAATGACTAAAGAATGAAGATACAGCTTCTTATGAATAAGCACTCTTTTCTGAACATGACAGGGCACTGCAACTGTGAAAGCTCTGAAAATCGAAAGATTAAAACCTTGAACTAAAATTATCTAAATGTTTCACGGATGCCACTGTGGTAATATAAATAACATTTCTTGCCTTTGAAATCATTATTGGTATCACAATTATCATAGATATTTAATATACTTCCACAGTAGGTGGCTCAATGAAATTATTTCTTCCCCTATCATCCTGCTAGCTCTTTCTCGAGTCAGCTACAGAAAGTAAATTTATCTTCTATCTGAAACTCACCTCACTTGACCCGTATACCCATAATTTCAATAATGTTTTTGTTTGGTTTTGTTTTCTTATATCTAATTTGTTTGCAAATTTGCTCTCTAATCCAAGGGTATACTAAGACATCTTTTATGTTGGCTGTGTAATTAATCATGTAGGAAATAAACTCTGGTTCTTGAAAGCTTCTGACCTATTATATGCATAATCTGATCTCAGGGAGAATGCAAGTAATATTTGAATTCAATTCATCTAATCTAAATTATGCATCTGCCTTATGAATTGGTTAGGTTTTAGGGATATAAAGAGAAATAAAATACCATACCTAGCCCCTATTCAAGAAGATAAATCTATAACTAACTATATTAAAATGATAAGTTCCAAACTAGGCAATTTGAACAAGTCTTGAGCGAGCTCAGAGGAAAGAATGATTCATCTGTTGAGAGTCAGGGAAGAGTCTCAGGAGGCTTCAGATGGATGATATTTGAATGAGGCTGTGAAGAATGGAAGCACCATGGGTAAGTGGAAAAGGGAAAGAGGGCTCAGTTGTCTGTCCTGACTGTATACAAGGGCTGTCTGGAAAAAAATCCAGCCATGAATGCCTCTATTTTTCATATTACGTGGTCGGATAGTATTTTCAAGCGGACTGATATCTCCTTGCACTGTGCTGTCCTATCTTGTTAAAAATGAGCCTTGGGCACCCTTCACAGTTTTGAAAATGTTCTTAGGCTCTCAGATTTCACTCCCCTCTCATATCCCAGCTCCCTTGACCTTGTTTTCTGTTGCTTGTCCCTACACTTAAAAACACACGTCTTTCCCAATTTTGAACTTCTACTAGGACATAGCTTTCATGCATATACCAAAGCACAAAGCCCCAGCTATCACCCACCTGATCTCCCTGCAAAATTTACATCAGTCACCTAAAAGATGTGTGACAAAACGCAAGCTTGACTGTGGGACCAAAGTTCTCTGCCCCTCATGCATGAGGACATTTGGCAGAATGATGTAACCAGGCCCACAATAGCAATGATACTGAGAAATAGCAAGGGTAATCCTATCCCAGCAGTACTTTAGCCCATCCCTCAGAAAATGCTAATTATAGACAGGGTATGCACACAAATAGGCTTAAGCCCCTAAACAACCATGACATCATTTCTTCTTAAAGAAAATGGTCTAATCTGTCACTTCTTGAACCTGGATTCTGCACATTTAGGGATCCAAGTTTTTCAGAGGATGATTCTTAAAATCCTCTGGGAAAATTAAATATTATAAACTTCCGGATTAGTAATTTGCAATCATAGAGTGAACACAAAGCCATTCAGTGGCTTGAATCTTGGGTATTTTAGAGCTTTGTTGCCTTTGCCAACCATTCAGGCAGTGATATAATTATGTCCCATAAGATGAGGATTTGAAGTTTCAGCTAGATTTGCTGATCTTTAATGGTACTTGCATTATTGGATAGACTAAGAGTCTGCAACCCATTGTGTCCCCTCAGGAATAAGGATGTGATGGAGTGGCTAGCTCAGAAGGATTGTAGCATGACAACTTATGCAATGCCTTCTCTGTGGACTAAAAATGGGAGTCTGGACTCAGGGCTATAAATTTGGCACTGTCCATGAGTTCTAAATTGACTTTAAAATGAATGAGGTAATGGAATACTCAGACAGAAGGCTCATCCATTATAGAAATACACCTCAAATTGGTTCTTCTTTTGGTGAAGGCTAAGAAGTACTTCTAGTTCAAACTTGGCAAGTTATTTGCTTACCAGGTCTTGCTGGGATTTGAATTAACTGTCACAGTGATAAAATTTTCCTAGAAACTAAATGAAAATGCCAATATAAACATAAATGTCACAGAGAACCTTCAAAATTTTCAGAATTAACTCTTTGATCTAGTTAGCACCTCTACTTCTGTTGGTATAGTCCATTTAAAACAGCTTTCTATAAGGAGAGAAAGAGTGAAATTGAAGCAATTACACATATGGCTGGGTTTATCTATTTATGTACTGAAAGAAGAGGCAGAAAACAAAGAGAGAGAAGAAAAACTGGAAGAAAAGAGATGATACCAAGGAATAAATAAAATGCTCCTTTAGAAGACCCTAAAAATTCTCAATCAGGTCATTGAAAACAACAAATTAAAGAGTATTTAAAAAGCATTCAAAATGCATCCAGCTGACTATAACCCATATCCTTCTGTGAGGTTTTTATGTTAGTCAGGAGTTACTTGGTGAATTCAGACTCTTTTAAGTTGCGTGTCATCTCCATTCTCTTGTTTTTATAGTTTTTTTGGAATTCACTTTAGATCTGTTGTGACCTTTAACCATTTTCTGACCTGAAGATGCTATTGTAGACAATACCGCGAAGATAATCTCTTTTGTATAGCCATCCCATCACAGTAAAAGTCCTTGAATCTTTACTCAATTTTAGTATGTTATAATTTAATACTCACAACTAAACTATAAAGTTGTTACCCATATCTCTATTTTGTCTTTCAATAAATTGAGGCTTTTAAAATTTGAGTAACTTGCCCAAATAAGTGGTACAGCCAGCTTCAAACTCATTATCTGAATGAAATCTGTACACTCTTTCCTCTAAATTGCATGCAGGCTATTAATTTCTTATAGCTTCAATAAAATATATGAATCATTTGGCTGTTGCATTATTAGGACTTGAATGATTACATTAATCATTGAATATCTCTTTACCTTCCCCTGACACCCAGGATTAATTTTGCCTTGTGGGGTACACATATTAAGTTGAGAAATTGTGACATGAAATTTTGTAATCCAACTTTAAATACTTTTGTAAAATTTATTGGCCATTGTCAAATCATGAAAATATAAAGTTTATAAGGATGCTAAGTAATGCTCAGTTCAACTTTCAGGATTTTAATCTTATTTTTCCTTATTTTTTCAATTTAAAAAGTATTATCTGAATGTGCAAAAAAATTTCAAACAGTAAAGAAGTTGTAATATGCAAAGCAAATCTTCCTCCCATATTTGCTCTTCAGTCCCACTTCAGGTTGAAGTCTTTTGTGTATATTCCCAAATATATATATACACACATGCTAACATACAACATTTCTCTCCTTTTTTAACATTATTTTTGGTTATATTTTCATTATCAGCTCTGTTGCTTCTCTTGCTTTTCATAGCTGCAGCATATTTCATTTATTGACATTGATTTAACCTGTTTATTACTGCTTAACATTTAGAGATTTTGCAGACTTTTGTTCTTTCTAAGTATATGCTGTAATGAACATTCTTGTTCTTATCTTTTTGTTTACAGACGCATATATAAATGCTTGGTAAATGCCTCAAAGTGGCATTACTGAGTCAAAGTCTAAGTTCATAATTAGATATGTATAACTAAATTTTCCTTCTATCAGTGCCTATTTTTCCAGTTCAGTAATGATTTACAATTAATATGTTTATTTTAAGTAAATGATATTATCTTATTTAATGAGCTTTCAAAATTAAAAAAAAATTCTTTATGTTGTGAAGTTTGGGGCATAACATTTTTAAAATTTTTTGTAGTCAAATTTATTAATCTTTTCTAATGCTGCTTCTAAATGGTTTATCTTATTTAGAAAGTATTTTTATATCAAAACAATTTTTTATGAATATAAAATTTTTAGTGCTTTTAAAGTTATAGTTTTACATTTAAATCTTTAACACATCTAAAATTTATTGGGATCTATTGTTAAGGCAATAACAAGATTATTAGATTATCTTTTTAATGGCTAGCTCATGTCCCAACATCATTTATTGAGAAAACTATTTCTGTCACTGATGAGAACTTCCACTTTATCATACAATAAATTCTCATAGGCATTTCTATTTATTTTTTTACTCTTTCTTTCATCTGATTGATCAGTCTGCCTATTCAGGCACCAGCAACAATTGTAGTAGTATTTGACTATCTTACCGAGGTATTCTCCTTTACTACTTTTTTATTTTTTTGAGAAATTTACTGCCAATTTCTTCATGTTTATTTTTACATAAGAAATTTAGAATCAGCTAACTTGAGTTCCAAAAATAAGGCTGTTGGTATTTTATTTGGATCATGTGAAATCTGTAGATTAATTTAGTTTGATCTTACATTTTTATAATATTGAGTCTTTCTGTGCAAGAATAAGCTTTGTCCTTTTTATTTTGAAAACCTTTAAAATATCCTTTAGTAGAATTTAAAGTTTTTCTTTATAGAGATCTTTCACATTTGTGATTAACTTCATACCTAGATATTATGCTTCTTATTCTAAAGATAATATTTCTAGTTCTCTGTATTATGTAGCTGGGTATATTATATACAGGAAAGCAATTAATTTTCACATATTTTCTTATTCATGTTTGGCTCCCTCAGTACATATTTCTATTGCTTTTAATTTTAATTATTTTAAGTTTTCCAGTTGTATAATCATATGGAAAAATTGTTGTTTTACCTTTTTCACTATTTTATCTCTATTTTAAAAATTACCTAAAAAGATGTTTTAAAATACATCATCTGGTATTTCTAGACTAATAAGAGTGTTTAAATAATAGTGATAATAATAAGCTTCCTGGTTTATTGCTAATGAATATAATGAGGATATACTAATATTTCATAATTATTAATTTGTTTTCAGATTACAAAATTGTATAAAATACTAATTTTCATTTATATTAAGCATTATAAAAATCAAGATTAGATATTATTATTTACCAAATAACTTTTTGCCATCTATGAAGAAATCCTATGCTTTTATTTTCTTACTGTCTAATATTTTAAAATACATTGATAGATTTTATATAAAGATTTTTATATTTATATTTCTGGAATAAACCTTCTTAATTATGTTCTAGCCTTTTAATATTGAGAGGAGTTCTTCCTTTTGTTTTATTTTGAATACAAGAGTGGTATATGAGCTAATGGTTTTTAACACTTTTTAAATCTAGATAGATAATTTTGCAGATTTAGGACATTAATTTTGTGTTGGCTTTATAAAAAATGACTTTGGAAGCTGTATGTTTCTATGCTTGCTAGAATATTTCAAATAGTTTTGTAATTATCTGTTTCGTAGATAATTTAGGCTGATTTAGGAATGATTTGACTTATTTAGGATTAGGGATGATATAGTTCTTAATTTCCCCCCCAATACAATTGGAAAATTTATGATTTGACTTCTGCTGTCCATTAGGCCAATTTTGTCATTTCTGTTATCATAATAGAGCATTCATTTTATTTAGACTTTCAAATTTATCTTCACTGTGTGTTATGTATTTTCTCATGATTGGTTTCATTTTCCCTGCTTCTGTATTTACTAATAATTCTCATTTTTTTCTAATTTATTATATGTGCTTTCTCCTTATCTTATTTTTCTAAGAACAGTTTTTATATACACATATGCACATACATACATACACACATACATTTATTTAGTTTTATGTATGTATATAGTATATATAATGTGTTTAAAATATATAGTATATATGAAATACATGTAGTTAGTAACATTTTATTTTTCCTTTTTTATTATATGTACTTTCTCCCTAATGTTATTTTTCAATATTACTAACATAGACATGTGTATATATGTATATATGAATATATGAATAGATAGATGTATATATTCAGTTATATATGATACATATTTATGTGCACACACATCAACCAATTAAAGAATTTGCTTTTTCACTCTTTTTCTGTTTTCCATTGTTAATTTTGCTTTTATCACTAGAGATTTCCTCTTTTTGCTTTCTTTAGTTTCATATTATTGTTACTTTTCTAATTTCTTTAGTTAATAGTTTAATTTATTTTATCCTTGGTTGTTTAGAAAATTTCTTTTGAATATAATGTTAGTCAATTTTCATACATTTTAATATATAATTACTTATTACTGTTGTATTCTATATTCTACACTTTAGCCTTTGGTTTTTTTTGTTTAACTCATGAGTTGCTGAACATTGAACTTCTGAATCTTAAATAGTTGGTGTTTTAGTTTTTTATTTTTGTATTATTGTAATTATGTTTTATTGTCATCAAAGAACTTCTAAATCAATCTTTTGAAAAAAATTACTTTGATTTTTAATGACCTAATCTGTATGCTCTTTTGCATATGGAGATTGATATATTTTATTAGGTACATCTATACACATTTATTTGGTCTATTTGACCAAATGAGCTCAAAGATGTAACTTAAAGATGCTCTACTTCTGTTGTTTATCTTCTGTCTTCATTAAAACACCTATTTTAACCCTTTTAATGTTCTTTGTCCTCCTTAATATCAACATTAATTAATATTACAATGTTTGCTTTTTTGTTAGTATTTTTCCAATATGTCTTTGCCTATCCATTTCTTTTATTACTTTAAAGTGACTTTATTTTAAAGTTCTTTTTAATTCACTATGGGATTAGGCTTTCTTGATCATCAAATCAGATAATTTTTTATTCATAATAGGTTATTTTATTCTATTTTCCATCATTGATGTGAGAAATTTTATTGATTTTAGTACTATAATCTTATTTGCATTTCATGTTTCCTTGTTTTTAGTCTTTTACTGAATAGTCTATATTTTGTGCTTCATTCATTTTATGTGCTTTTTCTTTATGATTTCTTGGAATGTCTATTGACTTTTCAGTTCTTGTATGTTTATATTTAAAACTGTCTCTTTGTTTATTAACTTAAAAAATCTATTGATTCTCTAATCAAATGGTTATGAAATTAGCTCATATATTTGTTACTCTTACCTCCCAATATATATCATATTAATTTTTGTTGATTTTATAAATTTTTAACTTTTACCTGTAAAATTTATTTCACAGAATTAGACAGTATCTATTGAATTCTCACCTGGAAAAGAATTGTGTAGTCAGCTCATCAAACTTCCCCTTTTCTTATTTCCTCACACAATTTTGTTGGTTATATCATATAACTGATAAGCACTAATACTCATACCCACATTTCTTTATCATTATTCTTTTATGTAAATGAAATCAGTGTTCACTATGAATATATTCTATCTCGAGTTTTCATTCTTGATCTTTATTTTGACTCATCTGTTATGTTGGATTTTGTGATTAAGTATTTATTGAATGTGCTCATAGGAATTGTATAGTCTGAGCTCTATGAAATGTCTGTTTGTTGCCTTAATTATTAAAAGACACTTTGTTGAGGAATAAAAAATTTAGGCCCCATTTTTTCCCCTGTAGCAATCTCAATTGTTTTCTTCTAATGGGCAATTTATTTTGTTTTGTTTGTTTAGGGTTAGTTCTTTATACTTAAAGTCTAGTAAGTACTGGTATAGTATGTGGTGTTGATTGGTCCATTTTATTGTTTTTCTTCAAGCTGTAACCTAAAACTGTAATATACAAATTCAGATTTTTATTAGTTTGGTGTTAAAAAGCTTTGTGTTCTTTTATTCAAAAACATGAAACATATACTCATATATACACACATATATAGGGCTTAATTTACTTCTCTCATCTCTTACTTATGCCAAAACATTTCAATTTAATGATTTTCTATTTATTCCCTTTGGTTTTTTTTGTGTCCCCAGTTGAGTTTTTTTTACATTGTTTCTACCCCTTTTTGTTTCTTTTAATGTTCCTTTATTTATAAAATAGTTTTACCTTCAACTTCCATTTCTATTTTTAATTTTGTTGACTCACTTTTAATTTTTTTCTGTGTGTTTTTTGTCCTTGTTTGCACGTATTTCTATCTTGAACTCTAAATAAATAAAAAAACAAACAAACAAAAAACAGTTTCTTTAAGCTATGATGGAGAAAGCTTTGTTCAAGGCTCTCTACTCTTTCATTGCAATTATAATCTTCTGATGCCTAATTCCATGCTGGTCTCCTTCTTATTAGCATTCTCTGCTGAGTCGGAGCAGCACGTTATGGTTCAGCTTTTCAGTCATGAAGTGTAAATAAAGGGGATGGAGGCTTGCTGAACTAGGGTATATACTGCTTCAATCTGGATATTTTATTATAAGCTCTGCTGTGACCTCTGCATTGTTGAAATAACTCTACAGAGGAAGCCAGTTTTTCTGTTTTGTGTTGAACAAAATATCTTCATAGATCATGGTGATTCATGGCAGAGAATTTTTACAGTAACATGCCTTGTTCATACAAGAATGAATGGTCTCAGGTAGAGGCAGCATTGTGTGTTTGTTACAGGCATAGGATTTAGAACCAGGTGGCCATCCTGGGTTATATCTTAACTTCATTGCTTACTAACTACATGTTATTGAAGAAGCGCCCATTTCTCTCTGAGTTGTTCACCTGTGTCTGCCTCACAAATTCATAGTGAATGTCAATAACAATGTGTTTATAGCACTCGGGACATAATAAGCATTCAAGCAGGTTTCAATAACACTATGATTGAAACACCATGTATTTAAGAGTGAGGACTGTAGACTCTGGCTGCAGATTTCCTGGGCTCAAGCGCCAGTTCTGCCACTTACTAGATGTGTGACATTGTACATTTATTTAATCTTTTTGGAACTCTGTCTCCTTATTTGCAAGAAGGAGATTGTATTAATGTTTACTTCACAGAGTATTGGAAAGTTTTTAGAGCAAAATGTGTCATATAGTAGGGCCTAAGTAGCATTATTTTATTAATCATAACATAATGGCCCACAGGAAAACTTAATTAGCATAGTATAAAAGTATGTTTAATCTTGATCCATTCATGAGCACTAAACTATGGCTGAACATATGTATCCCCAAGTGCTTATGACTTGTGAGCATTTATCCCAGTATTCAGTACAGTAATAATGTAGTAAATGATTGTAGAATGATACATATGTTGATTAGGAGGGATGCGATAGTGGTACAAAACCTCTTCCGATTTTTTATTGTAGAAAAGAAATTGGGTTTAATTTTTCAAGATTTTCTATTACATGATCTTGACTTACTTATCCTATCTTTGTCTTCTTTGTTTTTTACAACTATTTTTTATTTAGATTTTAACAGTACCAGTTTTCTGTAGGAATATAGCATGGGTTGATAGAAATTTGAAGTCCTTTAAAATCCAATATGAAGATTATTATTATCTCATACTATAAAGCCTCTAGTTTAGCTTTGATATTGAATTGACTTCATTATAGCCTATCTGGGTGAGCTAGGTGGTTCAAACTACTTATTTTAGACATTAGTTTGATATGAAGAACTTTCAGTTTCATATTTTCCATTTCATTTATTTGACTCATATTTATTTGTTTGCAGCCACTGGTGTATCATTGTTTTAATAGAAAAGTGACTTTCCATCTCCAAACAGTAGTCATGCTTTGTTTCCCCAGCCACAATAGAATGGCAAGTCTCTGCGTGTAATTCTTGTCGAACAAGTTTACTGCAGTTATTATCTTTATTATTGTTGTCATTACTGCTCACCGAGTGCTGAAAACCTATTCAACACTTTTAAATACATAAATCAAATGTAGTTTCTGCCCTGGCAGCTCCTATTCTTGATGCTACAACTGATACTGCAGAAAAAGAACAGTATGAGAACACAATAAATTTAGGTCATCCAGGGTTAACACCAACTCATACTTGATTTAGTCATTACTGTTATCTGAATCCCTCTCTTATAGTGCATTAAATTCTTTGAGAAATACGAAAAAGTAAAAGATATATCACTTTCATGGAAAAAATTAAAATTTAGTTTGAAAGACCAAGGATATGCACGTAACTAGACAATATTACCAGGTACCCTGTTAGTCGATACATGTGCATTGAGCCTTTATGGAATGCCAGGTATAAAGAGAGACGCTAAGAACAGAGAAATGGTTAAGGCATAATCTCTTTGACTTTAAAGAACTGAGAGTTTGATGAGAGAGAAAATATCACTCAATAGTACTACTACTAAAAGCTGGTGTTTATTGCTAATAGACTAAACTAAATATTGTTCAGTCTATTACATGCATTTCACACACTAATTTACATAATCCCACAATAACTTTATTGATTACATTGTAATTCTCATTTTAAAAGGAGAAAAGGAAGTCACAGAATGTTATAGTAACTTCCTTCAGGTCCTCTACCTAGTAAGACAAACAGTATATATAGGCCTAATAAAATCAGAGTGAAAGTGAGATATAGTGGTATAGGAATTAAGAAACATTTTTGTGAAAAGCAAAATGTTTAGCACAAAGGAATAAGGTGAGCACTTTCGGGGGGCAAGAATGTCAGGGGTCAGTGTGTATTGAAGTGCGGGCGTAGGGAGGAGTGAAAAGTCTAAGGAAGAATGGGGGACAAGGCTTGAGTCTGGTCAAGATTTTAAAGGAATCATGAATGAAATGCTTCTGAAAAGTCAGGGAAATGCTGAGTAAAATAAACCAAGTAAAATAGGTTTTCCCTGCCTCCTTTGGAGACACTTGGACAGAACGTCCAGGTAACATTTGAGAATTGACATGACAGAACTAAAAGCTCTGTTGTTTGCCTAGTGCGAGGTAGTGCTTCCAGAATCGTTATTCAGAGCTCGTGCATTTTTTTCCCAGACCATCACTCTTAATATTGTAGATAACACAAGAAAGAAAGCAGAATCAAACTGTTATCTCCATTAACACTTAGTGCCCATTAAGTCGTCTGTGAGTGTATTGACTCACTTAAGTTATTAGATCCGTGACAGAATGTTAAGCAGGGCAAGTTGTTGTAATGGAGGTGAGAGCCTCCTGCAGGATTGCTGGCTCACAGGAGGACACTAGCTAGGCATTAGGAACAGCAAAGAGATGGAAAGTCAGGGGAACGGGAAGGCCAAACAAAGGACTCTGAGGCTAAGTCCCACTAATTTTGCAAGTTTGCCAAGAGCTGGCCCTGACGAAGCTATGTGGGCAGAAATCTATATATGCAAGAGATTAGTAGGGTGGAAAGTAAAGAGGTGTATGACTCCTCAAAAGTTTTTCTGAGGGCTGTCTGGAATTTAACCAGCCACATAATATGAAAAATAGAGACACCTAAGGATGGATTTTTCCCCGAGAGCCCTCGCATGACATCCTTTTGTAGTAGTACGTAGAACCTAGCTGGTAACAGTTTATAAGAACCAATTTTTACATTTTCAAAAAATGTGGGTGTTCATGAACTATTGCTAGATTAAAGTTTACCATGGTGGGAGTAATTTTCACTACAGAAGTGCTAAACGTTACAGATCAAGCTTCCCCACCATCCCACCTTTCTTCCCACCATCCATCTTTCCCATCCCCCCACCTCTCCAGTACCTACCGTGGGATTAAAAAACTAAGGAAAGAAATTTTCTTTCACTCCATTGTGAACTGAAAACTAAGGAAGGAAAGTTTCAGGACATGAGGTTTAACCACCAGGCCATGGACCTACAGTGACAGCTTCTTTCCACTAAGAGGAATTATTGTTCTTCAGAAGTAAAGGAAGAACGCATTCCTATCCCATCCTTGTTTGGAATCATATTGTGAGGAGACACAAACAGCCTGGCTTGATCTTTCTAGTTTCCTGCTTTTCTAAGAACACAAGATACCACGGGGCCTGCGATTCACAAGACTGAAGAATGGACAACGTGGAAGCGGGAGCAAGTGTGTTTGGTGGGACTGTGGAAAAGCGGTGAGGAGGGATTTAGAAAGTTAAAACACTTTGACAGGAGTTATTGATTCAATAGTTTTATAAAACAACAGTGACTGAGGTCGTCTAGACTGTATGTTTTTGCAAGTGGTTGCTTCTCCACGGTCCGTTCTAACAACACTTCTTCCTCCTTGGGACTTCATTTAGTTTTGGTTTAGACTGGAGAACATCATTGGAAGAGGAAGGGGTAGTGGAAAGGTTTGTAAAAGACCCCTGAGAAGAAGAAAAGCAGACTATTGGGCGAAAAAAGTGGTAGAAGAAAAAAAAGTACAGCAATACCTTTAAACATACTATTAGCCAAGAGGCTTAAAAATTTCAACTTGAGGGGAATAAAGCCACTTAAGCAGATGGGGGAAAATAAAAGTTAGATGAAACTACAAAATATTCTAGTTACTGAACTGAAGAAACCATTAATGGAGCCCTTCCTTTCATTTACACAGCATGAATAAGACACATTCAATGATAAATTCTTATCCTGCAAGCACTTTGTAGAGTCAAGGAACGTATCTCATGCAGGTGTTCCATGTGTGAAATGCCAAAACAGATAATAGAAATCTCAAATGTACCATATTTTGGTTAGAGGGAATTCTAAACCCAAAGACACAGTAAGAAGAATAGGAGGTTTTCAAAACAAAAGTATGTTTGTGCTTTAGCGCTACTTTAAAGTGATTTGGTTTGTTTTAATCAGCTACACTTTTTGTGCCATAAATTCTGTATGTATACTAATTATACAAGTAAAATTTGAGTTTAACATTGTGAGGAGGAAGCTTGTGCATTCTGTAAGAAGATGTAGCTTTTCCAAAAGGATACAAACTCAACTTCTGGTCATTGCAAATGAAATTTACTGTAGAAATTATTTGCAGAATCGCTTACGGGCTTGATTTGGCATGCTCATGTAATGCAGAGCTCCTGGAGAAGTTATAGAAACTTACAGCAGTATAAATGCCAGCTGTTGAAGGCAGGCTGCTCATTATTCAAATGGAAGAGGCAAGAAAATGTAGACATGAAAGAGGAAAATAAATAGGAACAAAGAGAAACACCAGTCCACACAATTGAATTACAGAAATGTCTATGGTAAAAACAGGTTGGATATTGCTTAGGAGATATGCAAAAAAAAAAAAAAAAAGAGGAATAAAATGATTAAAAGTGTCACTGCTGCCAAAGTGGGTGTGGAGACCCAGGGACTTCATCTAGATATCCATCAGGTCAACCTTAGTCATTGTACTTTGTAACCACTGTCACATATCCAGGATAAATGCATATCTACACATATCTCATACATTTATACCTAAATATATATACACTACAGATGCATATCTATGCATGCATGTGTAAGTATATATGTACTCAGACATACATATATACATACATAAAATGGGACTTAAGTAGAATAGGAAAGAAATATAAAAACTGCCTTCTAAAAACATAGCTTAATTGAGGGTACAAGCTATGATACACAGAATAATTGCACTACAGTACTTTATCTCTTATTTGTTATTCAAACCACTTTAATTTGGGTCCTGTCCTTACATGTCATTGAAACCACTTTGTCTGTATTTGTAGCCAAAATTATATACTTTTAACAATTCTCTTTAAACCTTTTAGCATTGCAACATTAAACTGATTTGCAACATTTGACCTCTCTCCACATTTTTAAACTTTCTTTTCCTAGCTTTCTATTCACTATTCTCTCTTGATTTTCTTGATCTCTCTGGACAGTCTCAGTCTCCTCCATGGTCTTTTTGTCATTTGCTGGTCTGTTAAAATGTGATGATCCCCAGACGTCTATTCCTAGACCTCTTTATCCTCTGGGAGCTTTCACCTGTGCCTGTGGCTTTATCATCACAGTAGACATCGATGATTCTGAAATCCAGCCCATTCCTCTACCCTGAACTCAGGAGTTTATATATAACTACATACAATAAATGTCCACTTGGCTATTTTATGTCACTTCAAGAACATCATGTCCGTATGGAATTCATAATTTTCTTACAACCTTCAATAAACCTGTTCCTCTTCCGGCCTTTCCTCCCTTAGTTGGTGACATTCTGATTCTCTCAATAACTAGAGGCCTGAAGCATACATGATTGCACCTACTACCTCATCATCCCCTATAATGAATACTCATGAGATACTGTCAGTGATAACTCTCAAATGAGTTTTCAATTGAATCATTTTTTTCTTGGACCTCTTACTTTCTACTCTGTTTTCGCTAACAGCCATCTAAGAGATCTTCCTTTTTTCAAAATTCTCTCTAAATAATTCCCAGATATATGAATCTGATTTGTGCATCCTTTTGAAAATCTTTCAATTTCTTCTAATCTCACCTGCAGAGAAAGCTCTAAATTCCTGAACCTGGCATAAAAAGCATTTTATAATCTGTGCTCTCTCTATCTATCCAGCCTTTTATTGCTACCCTTGTTTTCACTTCTTTCACAGGTAACTCAGGATTTTTAGGGCATGACTCAGGTGTGACTTTCTCTGGGGAGTTTTCTTTGATGTTCTTACAAGTTCTTTGGAACCTGAGAGTTGCCTCCAGCACGATGCTTCAGGCCATTGCATTGTACTAACTGTTTGCATTTTTTCTTCTTCTTTTTTTTTTTCCTTGCTTTCCTACTGCATTTGGGAAGTCTTGGAAGGAACAGATCATCTCTCATTTGTCTTTGTGTCATCAATATAAAGCAAAATATCTGGCATTATAACACATGTCCAGTGCACAACAAATGTTTTGTTAACAACTGAATTTGAGGCTAACTAGTGCTAAATCTGTAAGGAATTGCATGTGGGTAAGAGAAATGAAATTTTCTTTTTTCCACCCCAACAAACCCTGTGGATGACAGTAATGCATGTTTTATTTCTCTTTTATGTAAAATAATTTCATAGGCATTTATCAAGAATTGGTGTGGCAGCCCCATGATTATCAGATCTAGAATCTTCAATTTTCCTCTTAATGTGTTTCATGTTCACAGTTATTTCATGACCCAGGGTCACTATTAGATAGCCAGTTTTCATATCTCCATTCTAGTCAAGAAGAAAAAGGGCATTGGGTTAGGACAAAACAGAGCAATGCCTACCTGGTCAAGCTCCTTTAAAGAATTTTCTTGAAAGCCTCCTCCAGTCCAGTCTGTATTCTTATTTCTCATTGGTCACTACCATCTGCAAGGCACGTTAGGAAGCAAAATTATTTAAGTGGTCATGTTTCCTCTTGGAATAAAATTAATATTTATGAGTATAAAATGAAGAAAAGTAGATTTTAGTAAGCAAATTTTATTTTATTTTTTTAGCAGGTAAATTTTAATATTGACACAAGTGACAAAATTAATTGTACCAATGAGCAATTCTATAGAAATGTGGAAAATAACCTAATAGTTGAAGTGTCCTTGCAGAGAGGAGTATGAGAGTGTCTGTATATGAACTCTGAGAGATGGGCTCAAGCACTGTGTGTCATTTCAGAGCAGGAAATCACCATGAATGAAGTTTAGAATTAAAGATCAATTGGGATATTTATTTGCTATTGATCTTTATCAAACTCTGAACTCCTTGAAATAGACACTATATCCTAACCCTTATACAGCACAGCCCCGACACCTAGTAAGTGCTCAGCCAATTCTATTCCAGAATTGATATTGTGGATGGGTTAGAAAAACACAGTTAGAAATAACTTTTAAGCACAAAGAGCAGGTTGAACTTAATTCCATACACGACTGGAGGCACCGGAGAATTTTGAGAGGAATGGCATCATGAAAATGTTTTTGAAGAATCAATTTTATGGTAAAGGTGCTGGGAAGGGCCACGGGGGATATTTCAGGAGTTCAATTTGAAGTAGTGAGGAATTTAAGTAAAAGGGAAGCAGTAGATAAGCAAAAACAAGGACTGGTTAAAGAGGTTCTTTGACAATAAATATTACCCTTGTCCCCTGATATTAGTTTTTCCCTTTCTCTGCTTATTTTTTTCTGCATCAATTATTACCTCCTAATATATCATATCATTATCTAATTTTTACAATAGTATGTTTTGGGGAAATTTGAAAATATTGTGTTTGGGTTTGTTGGATTTACGATGTTGGCAGAACGTCTGAGTTGGGAGAGAAAAAGCTGGTTTTGAAAAATAGGTCCAAAGCTGGAGAATATATTTAAGAATTATTATAATGCAGTTTATTAAAACTGTGAAGTAGGAGCAGTACTATGGAAAATAATGTACAGTGATAAAAACAGAACGCAGAAGAGTATACCTACAAAATGTCACATGATAGCGATCAAAGGTTTTTGCAACCGTGAAACTCTTCAGGAAGAAACGTGTCTTGAGGCAAAGTGTAATCCGTACATCTTCTTCCTGTTTTCCCCGTCAGCCAGGGAAAGCAGGTTTGGTTAAGCCAGCACAGACTTTAGTCAAAGCTGGGATGTGATGAGACTTTTGACTTTCAGGATTTGGATCCAAATTGCTTTTCATATTATGTACATGTATTACTTTTATTAAAATCAGTTAAATTTCCAAGTAAATTGAAGGTGATGTTGATTATGTAGCCGCAGGATGTTCTTTAGATGCTCACAGCAGTGTGTTTTTTAGCTATTACCCTGCATTAACCGGACTTCTGAGAATGACCTGGTCTGAGTGAGATGCCATGGCTCTATAGAATCAGTTTCTCTTAATTTTCTCATGACTCTAGTTGCTTCTGGAAACATTTTTTCCCCCTTAACTCTCCCCATCAAATATATTCTTTGAGAAGTAGATGGTAGTAAAGAGGGGTTTCCCGTGCTCTCCCACTCTTGCATGTAGCAATTGCACACAATGACTCTGTGTGCTTAGTTTTTTAACTGCTAACACTGCACATGGTATGTATTTATGTATCTATCATCTGTCATTTTCGCTGATAAAACTTTATCGTTTTCTAATTCAGTTGAATTCTTTAAGTGCTAGGAGTTACTAGTTCCTAGAAAGCCTGTTTCTAGCCTTATAAAAAATTTCTCACAATGATTCTGACCTGCATGAAGAAAATACAAAAGACAATACGCGGATAAGACAGATTCAGATGAAATTAGATGACCAGATGTCCATTCACCTAATAAATATGTAAGTGACGCGTCTATTGCAAAAATGTACTTATATATAGTTCTAAACTTATAAAGGCAATTGAGAAAATAAATCCTTTAGAAATGTCTGCTTAAAGACCACATTTATTAACTATCTATGAAGCTTTGATCAGCAGCAAATACAAAATTAGGAAAAGAAAGGACAAAAGGATTTGAATATGTAACAAATTCAAGTCAACAAATATTTACAGAGAATTTATTTTGTTTTAGTCTCGGTAAGCAAGACTGATGTGTCTTCAAGGGAAAAATTGCGTAATAGAAGCTTAGATGCAAAGTCTTTAAAGCTATTTTGTTAGTGGTTTCTGGTCTCTTCAGATGTTGTTTGTCCTTGAAAGAAAAACCAGGGTGCAGAGTTGATGGTACAGTCACTGTGTAGGGTTTTTGTTGTTTTCTCTTTTTTTCGTAAGCAATGTTTTACTATTATAGTTTCTCTGAGTTTAAGCATAAATCTTGGTATATTAACATTTATTCTTGCGGAATAATGAACTCTTTCAGTAATGATCAAAGAGAAAAGGATTTTGTGCTGTCATTTGGTTCCCAATAAGGGTAAAATTTAAGCCAAAACTTAAAGCTAATGTCCTCATGGCAGTTTGCCTATAAACTTTATTGATTTTACATAGTATATCAGGTATATTGCCATCCATAAATTATTGATACCTGATTAGAATAAATTTGTCAGTCTTTTTGGAATTAGAACTGAGTCATGTCAAAAATTTACATCAAACAAGAATCCCTTAAGTTAGGCTCAGGAAACATAATTTTACTGTAAGGTTTTGCAATGAAGACATCTACAATTCTGCAATTCTAATTCCAGTTTGTAATATTTCGTAAAGTAGGCTTCTGTAAGTTAGAGATTATAATAATTACCTCTGGATATCTCTTTATATTTCTAGACTTAGTGCACTTTACAATTTCTATTTAATAAAGTCATTCTCTCATTATCTGGTAAAGTAACTGGGCACAGAGATTCTGGAAGCAAGTTCCAGGCAGGGCTTTATTTGCTTTTTACCTTTGTTTACATTCTAACTGCAGTTTTATTTGCAGAAATTATTTATAAAGGTTTTTTTTTTCCTCTTCTTGCTTGTGGAGCAGCTCTTGGGTCTGTAAACCAGAGTAGTATTCTCATCACGCATATATTTAGCACCCTAATCTCTGCAACCGGTTTTAGCTGCTTGTTATACTTTCCTTGACATTTTCCTGTATGCTTTTTGACATCTGCTTGCAAACTCTTGCAGCCTTTTCAATCCTGATATTCACTTGTTTCATCTGATGTTGTTATCATTCTCCTTAGATATGCAGATGTGTTGCTTTCCTTCCAGTCCTGTCCCTTCAGTCTTGCTGGATTGTTCTGGAAACTCATCCCCATTGCTTGCTGATTTTGTTTGTTTCATTGCTTGTTTATTGTTATACTGCTTTTTGCCTCAGACCTCTAGCGTCATATTCTTTTTAGAACCGAATGCCTTCAGTTGACTTTTTAATGCAATCTATTTGAAAACATACACACACACACACACACACAAACTGTGCAATGGATATTACTTCAAAGAAGGTAGTATTTAATATCAGCTTCTTTAACAGCTCTGACAATATTCATTGCAAAACTCTATTTCACAAGAGCTTAAAAAACCTCATAAAATAAACACTTGTCAGAAATGATTTTATAAACTTAAGTAATTAGCAACCTAAGGTTCTCTCTCATCACACGGCATTACTTTGTATCAACAATCATCCTTTCTGATCATCAAAGCTGAATTAATCGTTTATTTGCCTCTAAGATCATGCAGATCTATGACAATATCTGAGTGTTTGGTAGTGAACCCAAGTATAGTGCAGTGCTTTCTTCAGATCTCTGAATATTTCAAAAGGCAGAACCTTTTGTTTCTCTGGAAATGTGCCACACTTGTAATGCAATTGATATCTTTAGAAAAGATGTCTGCAGGGATGCAAGCACACGACACCCATGATTTCAGGTAAGCCAAAACAGGTCCCAAGACCCTGAAATCATCCCATGCAGTGGCTCAGAGTCATGGAAGTTCAGATATAATACTGTATTTCTAATTTATGAAACAAAAGCTCCTCGTTTCTCTGTTCCAATTATCAGAAGACATTTGGGTAGTAGTTAATTGGTAAAAATCTGTCAGTGCTGAAGGTGAAACACTAAGGAGCTCAGTTTTCATCACTGCCGAATGGTGTGATGTCTCACACATAATATTTAAGTCAGTAGCTTAACCTCCCTTGTATATTTAATGCAAGATAAACTACCAACACAGCATTTTGAAGTATTTAGGTAAATATATTTGGATTGAGTTTGAATGAGGAACAACATGTTTTTTCTTGTAACAATAAAAAATAACTATGTACATGATGTTGTCTCTATTCAAGTCAGGAATAAAAATTGGCACATGATATTTAAATTTTATTTTTGATAATAGACATTGGATTATAGAGGTGGTCTGAATTATTGAAAAATAGCAAACAATCCAGCTTTAAAAATATACTTCTCTATAAACGTGATAAAAATCTTCCTTAAGAAAAGCTAAATAACATTTCTCATATTTATCAGAGTTAAGACATTATCTTTACTGTCCAAGAGGAAAACAAAAGGTGAGAACAACCTAAAAAAACAAAAAGGAAGCATTGTTTTCTGGAACAATTGATGCTTCCCTGGCTCTTTAAACATTGAGCTAAGTACATGAGTTATTGAGGTGAAATAAGTTGCTTTCAACAGTTGTTAATATATCATTAATAATCATACATGCAATAAATAACAACACATGAGTTATTTCCTAAGAGATATATGGCTGCAAATTGCAGTAACAAATCACAGCGTGTGTAAAGAATGCTCATTACTCTAGTGTGTACAGAAGCTGTTTTAACAACTGTATTCTTTATGGTGAAGCTCACCCTAATTAGCCTTGCAGATTCCTTAGGGAATGTGTGCAGAATGTTTGACATTGTGATGCTCTAGCTGAAGTGGGGGAGGAGGATATCATTTCTGCACCGAGAAAGCACCAGGCCACAAGCCTGGCTTTCTACTCAGTCACTTGTTTTAATGTATGCATTGTGGTGAAAGTAAATAGCCTTTTCAAACAAGTAGATAATAAGGGTGTTTGGAATTAAATGACTAATTAAATCAATATTAAACATGTAAGCTAGATGGCAAAGTGGACTAACGTTTATTTTTCTCAATGGTGCCCCTTCCAATGTAAAAGGTGCATAAACCGACCGCATGTCCGTATGTGCTTGAATACCAAGATTTGTAGCTGCAAATGTAAGAGAAACACATCCCTCGTCTCTATATTTGAAAGCTAAGTGGACTATCTACTTTTTTTAAATAAAAAAAAGAAAAAACAAGGTTGAAGCACACAAAAAAGCAGCATGCTTTTTTCTCTTTCAATGAAACATTATATGTGGGTTCTGCTGCTCTGTTAGCTCATAGCTTGTTACTAAATCAGACCTTTCCTGCAGTGAAAAAAATTGCATCTTTTCACTGTAATCCTTGACAGCTTAAAGTTTAATGGAGGCAGTTTTTTTTTTCTTAAGGTATATAATGGGTTGACACCATGGAAGGCTGCTGAGAGCTCACAGACTCAGAAATAGCATGAAATGCAATAAGAACAAGCTCTTGCTGATTTTTTTAAAATCATAATTTCCTATTCTTGGTAGAGAAAGCAAGTGAAGGAAACAGCCTTTTGTTTTCTGGAAGTAAAGTGTTTGTCTCATCCCAATCCAATGATTCTCTTCTACACTGGAAGAGTTTCAAAGTGGGGATTTGTTCAAAAGGTAAGGGTAACCTTCTACAGTTGTTAATAGAGAGAAAATTGAGTTCTGCCTGAAAGTATGTGTAAGTAGAATATGAATTGCCAATATGAGAACTCCCTGAAAGGGACAGACTTCACATCTTTTGGACAGAAGAGGCAGGCAAGAGTGAGTCATCACTGATGACAATATCTCCCTGCTTGACACCTCAAGGTCATGCTTGGTTGCATTTCAATTTACAGATTCCACAATACCATCTGCAGATAACACATGGTCAAGAGTGTGGCTGAGGAGTGTTCAGAGGTTGTATCTATAGCAGGCTTTAAAACAATCTTGACAGTTGGCACCAAGACTCCTCTTGGGGCGATAGAATACTTTAGTTTATCTTGGTTTGGTTCCACTTAGGTTAGGATAATTCTTTGATAAATGCTTAGAATGACTGGGTGGGCTAGGGAGGTAAGTTAAATTTAAGGGAGTATGATGGCCAGAGATAAGAAAATAAGACTGTAATTACTTTCTGTAGTAATGAATAGGAATATGAGGGGTTGATTAAAGAAGGGAGTAGAGGAAGAAGAGGGGAGAGTTCAAAACTATAACATGGCATGAACTGTTTCTCTTTTGCTAACAAAACTGTGTACTATTGAATTTTAATTTCTTTGAATGGTTACAATATAAAGCCTATTTTTCTGCAGCACTCAGGGAAATCTGCCACATACACATAGAACACCTTGCAGGAATCGCAATTTATAGAAAATAAAGAAGAAAGAAGTGGAAATGTTTCTGGAATGACTTGATAAGGAGCAAAGAGAAGGAAACATGGATAGAGGTGATGAATAGTAACATAGAATATTCAGCAAGTGAGAGCTAGAGTGAGCAGTAACTCTGGAAGGGAAGATGTGAGAGGGTAGGAATGTATCTGGAGGCAAGCCAGGAGAAATTTGTTTTCAACAGGCTTACTTTACACCTCCTTTGGAGAGAAGTATTTACTGAGGCTCTTATTGATATTGTTTCACTATACTTTCTGAGACTTTTATCAGAATTCCATTAATTTTAGATCAAGTGTGATACCCTATAGCATGGCAAAAGTTATGGTCGTGGAAATGCTAATATTATTAATTAATTTTGTGTTATTTTCAGAATAAATTGCAATACCAGTTCTCGAGGTAAGTGATTGCTTTCTATAGGCCAGTTCAGATTGCGCTGAAGTGTTGAAATAAGCAGATTTAAAATACTACTCCTCGTAGAAAAAGTTTTAAAATGGACTAAAAATAACAAATGGGGAAATTATAATTTACTAAAAGATAATCTGAATTTAAGATCATTTTCTAAGCACAGACTCCCAGTATTTTCAAAGGCTTTTAATTAATTTATTTACTCTTTTGTTGGGAACTTACTATAAATCAAACGGTATTCTAAATATAAAGTAGATGGTACTTATGGTTCTAGATTTTGATTACCCAAACTTTGAATTTTCAAATTTAAACCATGTTTCTATTATCTCTCTTTAAAGTACTTAGAACAAAGTTTGGATGTGTTAAAATTTGGGTACAAGTTTCTACTTATTTTAAAATATGTATCAGTAGATGTAAATCAAGACTTAAGCTACATTTTGATTTAGGACTAACGTTCTTCAGTGCTTATCTGCATCTTTATTAAATGCTAACGTTTGCATTTAAAAAGATAGTTCCATATCTTTTTAAATGATCATAAAACTAATAGAAATTTTGAGGGGATACCTTAAGTCTCCAATTTATACTATGCAAATATAAATTGATAGAACACAAAAATAAACTGAGAACCTACCATGTTTAACATACTCCATTAGCACTGGGTATAATAAAATGTTGAAATAAAACATTAACTTCAAAGTTCAATAATTTATAGTCCAGTAGAAGAAATCACTCATTTAAGTGGGTTCTATTTTAAGGCAGGGAGTAAGAGAGCTGAGAGAGTAGTATATCTGGCAAAGAAGATCTTTTCTAATTCCTGTGAAGGCCTCCTGGAGCAGTGTTAGACCCTGACCGATACTCTATGGATAGGGAGAGATGTGATAAAGAGGCTTGAAAGGTGTCCACAGCATGAGGAGAAAGCGGGTGGGAACCACGGTGCATTTGCAGGGAAGAGCAGGTACTTCATGAGGACGTTAAACTCTTGATAAGAAGAGATGGACAAACCATTAAGAAAGTACCTCAAGGGATGGATGACTGTGCAGGTAATGCATTTGGAAGGGAATGGAAGGTCCTTGCAAGTTACTAAGTAGTCAATGTTCAAGCCACACTTTGGAAAGATTAATTCGGCAGTAGTGTGTAGGACATTTGTTTATTAATTCACGAAGGTGTTTGTGGTTCCACAATGAGTGGCACAGATTCTTCCCATTTTTAGTGTAACCTATTTCAATGTGATTCTATTATATACATCATCGAGAGCTAACCAATTATTCCTATTTGGCCAAATTTTTACCACTTTAAAAAGCACCCTATCTTTCGGAGATGAGCAACTGTCTTCCACTGGCATGAAGAACAACTGATCAGGAAACAGTACTTTGAAGTACTTGTTATTACTATTTGAAACACATGTAATAAAAGTTAACTAGGCATGATTAAAACAGGACAATAAAGCCACCATTTTTTGAGATTATCCAGGTGTCAGTGATTGTGCTAAATACATGTATGAATTGGCATATTCAATCTTAAAAACCACCCCAGGAGGCAAGCATATTATTATTTCTATTTTATGATTTGGAATTCTAAGGCTTTGTTAGGAAAATGAAAGAGACTAGCTTACAACTATAATATCTACCTCAAAATAGCATATTGGTGAAAATCCATAGGTGTGCATTGAATAGGCACCACTATTGAAATAATCAGTGCAGAAAAAGATTACAAACGCAAGCCACAGATAGCTACAATACCTATGATTTACTGAGCACCAGCTTTGCCAGTGCACCAGGTGGGCTACAGGTATTGTCTCTGGACTGCTAGGTTAGACTGGAGTACTATTGTCAAATCTAAAGTATGAGCATGAATCACTAATATGGGGCTGTTTTTCAGGGAGAAATAGAAAAATGGGACATGTAATATTATGATGTGTGAGCTCTACATAGGAAGCTTTCCACTTGGAGTTATTTCAGTCAGGCCTTTAGCATGTCCAGTTGTGACGGGGGGTGGGTGAGGTGGGGGAAGGCCAGAATAGAGAAACTAGAGAGGGTTTTGAGAGGAATAACCAAATAATTAAGATGGCAGAAAATATTTTCTAGGAGAAGCAGTAGGACTATGAGTCACTATTAACATGTTTCAGTGTTGCTTCTGTTAGTAGTTGGCTATGCGACTTTGGGAGACATTATTTATCTTTTTAGATCTCAATTTCACATTTACAAAATGAGGGCACTGTTAGAGTTTTCTTAGAGTAAATGCGAAAGTTAATGAAGGATGGGTATTGCCCCAGGCATAATTGAGGTGGGAAGGGATTTTTTGTTTCTGCCTAGGAAACAATGTGTTCAAATTGATCCCAGAAAAGGACAGACATGAAGCATTCAAGGGACTGTAAGTAAGCAACTTGTTATTGTGGGAGTGAGTGGTGAATGTTTTGGAGTTTGAGAAGTGAAAATGAAGAGTTAGCATTTAAGGAAGAAACTAAGAGGGGCTATACGAGGTGTGGTAAAAAAAAATACGGTGAGGGTGAACGCTGCTGATGAGTGCCATCCAATGGGAAGGTGGGGATCTTTCATGTGGGCAGCAGTACGACGAATCTTAGTAACGGCGTGTGACAAGTTTCGGCTTGTTCGGTGCTGTCAGTCAGATGTGAGCTACGGTTGAGAAAAGGTGTGTCTTACAGTGTGCCATAAATCATGTATCACAAACAGGGCATTAACATAAATTTTGGTTAAATAAAAACATTACAGTGCATTCTCATCTACCTTATATACTAGATCAGGTACCTTGTGACTTCGGGCTCTTCTCCAAAGTCAAAATGACCATGAAAAGTAACTGTTTTGAATTGATTCAGGACATCAAGGCAGCCACGACATCACATCTAAAGACACAAAAGTAGTCTTCTAGAACTGCTTCAGAAAGCGGCAAGAACAATGGGATAAGTGTGTTCTAAGTGAGGAGGAGTATTTTGAAGGGGATTACTGACAATGTGTCTTTTATTGTAATATTTTTTTATTTAAGCTTCACCATTTTTTCTTTGTCACACTTCATATGTAATAGTGATTAAGAACATGGGCTCAGAAATCAGATTATCTGATTCAAATTTTCCTCTACTGTTTACTTGTTAAATAGTGTTGGGCAAGTTACTGAATGTCTATTACAAGTGAACTCCATTTCTTTATTTGTAAAGGGAGCACAATAATGGTCTCACTTCTAACACGATTGTGGAATTAAATAAGTTAATGCTGTTGATAGAAGAGGCCATCATTCAATATCTAAAACAAAAAGCTGACTTTATTGCTTGGTAAGCAAAGGCAAATGGTTCTTACGGCCTCTCTGAACAAGCTACTGGGAGTTTGAGGAAGGGTGGAGGACTGGGATTGGCAGACTTCCAAAAGCTGGAGTATTGAGCCATGGAAGGGTGGCTACTGCAATGTGGTCCTTACACATAACTGAATCTCAGCAGCATGGCCACTGGGGTGAGCTGCTACTGATTGGACCACCACTGACCAGCTGGCTGTGAGAAGTGTGGTTACTGATAGATTGGAAGAGGTCTGACAGTTAAGTTCACGACTTGTGACCACCACGTACTTACATTGGCAGCTCTGTACAAACAACTCAGTAAAGTTTTGAAACCTTGGTATACCTGTGTCACACAGCTGTGTTCATGTCGACATGTGACAGTGTCTTCCTGAGTGGCGTTCATTATTATCATTGGCATGTTTTTGTGTGCCGTCATGAGAATGTTGGAGCTTGAATTACAGCAATGAACAAACATTAAATTTATTAAAGTTGGCAAGAGTGGAAGTGGAATCAGGGACATGTTAGTCCAAGTTTATGGGAATAAAGCTGTGAAGGAAATGGCATGTACAAATGGATTAAACGTTTTTCTGAGGGGAGAAAAAGCATCACTGATGAAGAGAGGTCAGGGCAGCCAGTAATGAGCAGAACTAACGAAAACATTGCAAAAATTTGTCAAATTGTGTGTTGAAATCATTGGCTGACTGTGAGAAGGAAGCATAGCAGACCAAGTAAACATTGATGGAGAAACAGGAAAATCTTCACTGACAATCTTGGCATGAGAAAGATGTGGTCCTGATGGAGCTCACCAATGAACAAAAGCAGAGGAGAGTCCAAAGTTTGCCAAGACCTTTTGGAGAGGCAAGATGATGTTTTGGGCCCTGTTATTACTGATGAAACACCAATACAACCCTGAAACAAAGCATGAAAGTACACAATGAAAGTCAGCATATTCTCGACAATAAAAAATTTTGATCAGTCCAAATCAAGAGTTGAAATGATGTTGCTAAACTTTTTTGATATCAGAGGGATTATTCATTATGAATTTGTACCAAATGGACAGTCAACCCAGTTTACTATTTGAAAGTGCTGAAAAGGCTGAGTGAAAAAGGTAGATGAAAACAACCTGAACTTTTCTCCAACAATTCATGGCGCTTGTATCACAACAATGCACCAGCTCACACAGCACGGTCTGTGAGAGAGTTTTAGTCAGTAAACAAATAACTGTATTAGAACACTCTCCTTACTCACTTGATCTGGCCCCCAATGACTTTTTTTATTTACCCAAAGATAAAGGAAATATAAAAAAGAAGACATTTTGATGACATCAAGCATAGTACATTGACAGCTCTGATGGCCATTCCAGAAAAAGAATTCCAAAATTGCTTTGAAGATATTGGTGCATAGATTCCCAAGAGAATTACTTCAAAGGTGGCCATAGTGATATTCAGCAGTGAGGAATGTAGCACTTTTTGTAGGATGAATTCACAAACTTAATTGTCAAATTCATATGTAATCAAAATGTCTGACAGATTAGGGTGAGCTCAAAATTAGTTACAGTGATTACTTGCTACTATAACCAGAGTTAGCCTTTTATTTTCTTGAATATAGAATATAAGATTATCATTTTATTCTCAATTTATTTTAAGAACTTAGAGTGGTACCTATTCTAAGTTCTATAAACTAATTATTTTAAGTTGTGTCTCCACATGTGTTATATTATTATTAATATTTCTATTTATTATTTGACCAGATTGAGCACTTCTTTTTTTTCACACAATCATAAAGAGGATTGTTTTAGCTTTTTTCTCTTGAAGCAATGAAGATTACCTATTAAACGATCTTTAGCAATAGAATGATATGCTTAAATTTGTCTTTAAAAAACAAATGCATCTCTAACATTATGGGGGTCAATGAGTAAAATATATGTATAAAAACTGTTCTATTTCTCAGTTTATGTGTGTCAGGGGTGTTGATCTCAGATGTATTTTCTATTCAGTCATAGTGGTAAAAATGAGGAAAAGTAAAGTAAATATTATATTAGTTACTTTATATAGCCTTGTAGCAAAAACACTTCCATCACCAATTTTTACCAATGAAAATAACTCACTTTGGAAGTTCCAAGGGATTTTCACATTCAGGAAGTAAAAGGGAAATCAACTAATGCTCTAGTCTAAATTAAATGAAAATTCATTATACAAATTATTGTTAAATTTGAAACAGGTGTTCCCTTCCTACTTAGATAAGAAATGAGAAAACTACCAGAGATTTGTTATTGATTTAAAGTGTTCTTAAAATGAAGAAAAAGTTAAATTCTCAGTGATATTTACTTCTACTTCTAAGTTTTCCTATGAGAATGCACTCTTTAATAAAAAGAATTTATAGACCATCAGAAAGAAAAAAATAACCAAGAAAGATATGTATTGTTTACAGTATCTGGGTCTGCCAGCATGGTTGGCTAAAATACCAGAGAATTGTAATGCTTCTGGTTCTAAAAGAAAATTTTGTTTTATTAATTGGCCCTACCCAAGTAATGGTCCCTCTAGTGCCCAAGAGATTTTGGAAAAGCCCAGTTCCACCCCTAGAAGGAACACAGAGTTTAAAAATCCAGGGTAGTAGCAGGGAGCCTTCTCAGAGGGCTCTCATTCTACTGTGTAAGTAAAGGGAGCACAGAAATAAAAATATTTTTTTTTTGTCTTGAATCTCCTATTTAGGCTTTATTATTTCATATGCAAGACAGTATGAAGTGATATAGTCAACATTAGATATTTGCATCTTCACATACACACATATAAACATTTTATATCTATATATCTATATTTGTGGTAGTTTGAGTCTCAGCAATTAATTTTTTTAAGTTTTAAATGTTGTTGCTATATTGTTAAAACAAAATAAAATGTTCTATGTCTATTCCATTTCATCTAGATATTAAAAATATTACACACTACACTGTTGATAGGAATCTGTCTTCACAAAACTCAGCTGTATTTGTGTAACTGCAAGAACGCCCATGAAGTTTGAATAAAAGCAGACATTCCTCTTTTATACTGACCTCACTTAGAAGACAGTCAAGGGATCCACTGAGTCTTAAAAATCTCAAACTGACCACTAATAATAACACAGTTTGAAGTAGAATTCTCTACAAAAGAATCACTACTATATAACTTTATTTTCTTGCAACATTTTACTTCTAGAAGCATAATGTTGCGTGATCTCCTGATACTGTCACAGTAGGATAAAGAAAGGCCTACCTGAGAAGCATTGCATGTAAGAGAAGCGCACTTAATGTCCAAGTCTGACTGCAATAAATAATCCCCAGATCCAATAAATCAAGTTTTCAAAATCAAGTATATTCTGTAATTGCTACAAAATTCGCACTTTCTACCCACAAATCAAGCTTATTTAAACTCATGTGCCCAGCCTAAACCCACTCTAGATATTTTCCAACAAAAATTAATTGTATCTTTGCTGCCTGCCAGGGAATGTAAAATTTAAATGGAATAAATGGAGTAATGATGATTTGGTATAATTTTATACCAAACGACTAAGTTTGGGCAAGCACTTTGACTTTGAATGCTAGCATTTATTCCAACAGGCTTGTATAGGTATATATTGTGGGAACAAACTATACTTAAATTAAGAAAGGATGGGTACCTCCGTTTGTAATGTATTAGCCATACCCAGCACCTTTAGATGGCATTAGATAGATTCATCACAAGCAAAATTCCAATTGAGAGAGTGGTCGTTTTAACATCAGATAATTGCTAAATGCACTGTTCAGCATACAACGAACATTTAACAAATATCACAGAACAGTGCATCAGTGTGAGCAAGGAGATGTTAAGACAAAGGAAAATTTCAAGGTCCTTAATACGTCACAAAGACTGACCCCTACTTATCTCTTCAGCATCATGCATCAGTAACCTCTCATATTCAAACTTAAAATCTCAACCATAGTAAGTTCTATCCATTCCCAGACAGTATCTCTTCAGAATATTTCCTCTCCCCTTCCCTTCTATTCTTAATTTAGTTACCTTGGGTAGTCAGCCCAGATGCATTCCCATACTCCAACTCCTGAGCTCGGTAGCTCTCCTAAAGACTATAATTACTCTGGAATTTCTTTATTCTAACATTTATCTTATAGTTAGTATTGATAATTTCCACATTATGTAACTATTTCCCCTATTAGACCATATCCCTCTGAAGAACATGAACATTAACTTTCTTGTTCACCAATGCATCAAAGTCTTTCATCCTATGCCTGGCACATGGTAGGTACCCAAAATATTTATTGATTGAATAAAGGCTTGTATTTGAAGCACACATAAATTATCAAATGCTTTACAAATAGGGTATCTGTAGATAAATATTACCTCATCCTCCATATCTGTGGGTCTCTTGAGGTTTGACCTGGTTCTTAGTAATGGTTTAAGAAGACCCAAAGTGGGGAGACTCCACTTTTCTTCTGAGCATCCCATTTAGATTGTTTCAGAGAATCCTGAAGCAACCAACTCAATCTGTGGTATATTCACTTTGATGTTCAATTTCCATGAGCAGTCAAACTTCATTACAATACGATTCATCATTACAACTATAAGGCACAACTATATCTCTGATCAAATAGTGTTCTCTGAAAACCATGATCACAAACAAATAATGGGAGTTTTACAAGCCATATAAGCTTTTTTATTTCATGATCAGAGTAATATGAGTATTAGAGCTATTTCCATCATGAGACTTACATAAAAATTTTATTTAATGAAGTTCCTGAATGCCTTTTATAGGAACTAGTAGAACAAGTTTGGTTTTCTAATGATGTACAGTTAACTAAACCTGTTGACTCACTTCGTGAATCCAGTGCTATTCGGTAATCTCTCTAAATCTGGATGAAGTTTGGACACCACAGATTTAGATAAAACTTCCACTTATTTTGATTTGAAGAAATATAACCTTGTATGAAAATACATAATTTTCAAAAGTACAAATATGGAAATACTTTATTCTGATATTCTGGTAGGAATAATAATTTTTTTAAAGCATGCACGGTTTTTTTTTTTAAGTAGATGATAATTAATGTAAATCATTCTACAAAACAATGTGAGTTTATTTCACATTTGTTTGGGATTAAACTGCATCCATAAACTGCTTCCACATGTATGCTAATTAACTCTGCTACAGAACCAACTACCCTGCTTTGAGGATTATAGACAGAAGATTTATGACATCTTACCTTTTCTGTTCAACTTTCATTCCACATTTCTGGTTACCAGGTCTGTTTAGTCATGTATTCATTCAACAAGAGATTACTGAACATCAACTCTGTTCCAGCTACCATTCTAGGTAATGGTTATTTATGCAAAGGCATGCATAAAGGTAATGTGTGTGTGTGTGTGCATGTGAATGTGTGTGTGTATAATTAAAAATTAAGAAAAATTATGTAATGGAAATTAAAAGGATCTATGAGATAATTAAGAAGAATTTACCTAATTTAGATTGAGGGCCAGGCAAGGCCTCCGAGCATGTGCACTAATGAACTTGATTTCCTCACTATCTTGATGACATTTACTTGGCTTAAAGGATACTTACCAATAACAAGAAAGAATATTTTGTTTTCAAATATGCACACTCAGAATTGCTTTGGGGTATCTCCTTCTGTGGTATGTTGGCCACTGGCTCCCAAAATATTTGAATCAGAGCACGCTAGAAGAGTGGAAAAATGAGAGAGATAAGTTGTCTAGAATAACTGGCTCTTCACATGCCCTTCACTCTTTAACATCCCCTTATATACATACACTCTGATTAGCTTCCTTACATTTAGAGGTAAGGAAATACTGCTACATAACCCTAAAGTTAGCTTACTTAGAAAAGGGAATAATTTAAAAAAGGAATTTAAGATCCAACTGTATACTTTATTTAGGCTTTTGTTCGTTGTTGTTTGTTTTGCTAAATTGATGTTAATGGAATTAAGGCATTAATATTGGCCCAGTTAATATTCCGTTCCAATATACAATTTTTTCCAAAATAATTTTTCCTTTGATTATAGAAATACTATTTGCATATAAAAATGCTATGTTAGTTACACATTTTGATGGTAAAAAAAGAAATTGGAGATTAAACATTTATAGATTATAATTACCTAATAGGAAGTGAACCTTATTATCTCAAATATTTTTACATTTTAAGCAATTTTCTCTTTTGGTAGGAAAAGAATCTTCCAAATTACTGTTCCATCTCTGTGTTGTGTAAGATTGTGAAGTGGATAAATATCTGTCATATTGTTTTTTTAATGAATATTTTGAATTAAGATAAAGGGAGGAGTGTTGAGCCAAATTTCAGTTCCTGTGAGTTTCTCCACTTTATAAAATTATATATACCTATAAAACTAATGTGATGAAGGGAAAAAAATATCTGGGTCATAATTGCTATCATCCATACCAGAAAGAAAAGACATTTATCTTATCAGACCATAAGGATCCACTGAAAGAGGTCTGAAAAGGGTCTGAAGCTGCTGACAAAACCACAACACTGGGCCCAATTAACAATACCCATTTTTAATTAACAGTTGCTGACTCTTTGCCATTGAAATATTCACGCTCTAGGTGTGAAATGGCAACCCCCATTTGTCATGTCTGTCAAAATTAATTTTGAAATCCCATGGTCTTCCTTCCACAGGATAAAAGTGAATAACTAGAGCATACTTCCTACCTGCCAAAGTTTAGTTCCAGGACAAAGTCTAGGAAAATAGAACCCAGAAAACTGGTTGGGTCAGCTCTAACAGTACAACTCCTATAAATTATTTTCATAGCATTTCTAGTGCTACTAACTATGCAGTATGTATTCCATACCTTGGGAGAGAGCACGATGGTGTTTTAAAGTTCTTATTCTTAATTCTTTTTAATTTTCTTAAAAAATATATTAAGTACCCTGTAAGTGTTAGACACTAACGGATGTACATCTTTTAACCATGAAGTTGCAAATGTGAACAAGACAATGTGTTCAAGAAGACATCGCAATCTATAAAAAAGGAAACACTGGCAAATTTTTGTATATATGAACGTTGGGAATGAGTATGATCTCTTTACAGAGATGTGAAAATGTATTAATTACCTTAGTGATAGCATGGTTGGAAAGGAAGTTAAATTACAGATAACAAGCATGCAACCTGCCTAAACCTGGGTAACACTTTTTGCAAATGAAGTCTTTGATACTTAAAAAGTTGGCTTGGCTTCAGTTAGAATTGGAATCATTGTGTGTATTTATTGAAAATTTAATATAGTTTTGGGGTGGAAACAAATAACACAGTATGTTCTGCTTATTTTGTTTGATTCTCCCAATAGCTAATGAAGTAGAGGGTATTATTCTCATTATATAAATGAAAATTTCAATTTCAGAGGCCTAATTGACCATCCTAAAGTTAGAGTTGGCAAGTGCAGAGCCAATGCTAGAATAATTGATTAACACATTAATTCATAACTTCATTTATTGAATGGTCACGATATGCTCTGAGATACTGGGGACTAAAAAATACAGAAATGAGTAAAGCAAATGTCCTAACTGCAAAGCATTTACTTCTGACATAGGTAGGAGGTATGTATTTAAGAAATTATGATAAAAAAGAAAAAATGCAATATACATATCATACCATGTACCAGTGGAGCACAGATAAAAGAGTGGGTGCTAAATTTCTCCTGTGCAAGTAGGAAAGTAACCCAAAGAAATTGAAATTTTCTGATCCATTTCATGATTCCCTCCACCCCAAGTGTCGGCCTTTGTTCATGCTGTGTAAAACACAGTTAACATTAGAGAAGAAAAAGATGTAAAAACGTTGGATTGTGCCAATACTCAAGAAGTATATATTCTAATTAAAGAACAAAATACCACCCCTAAAGCAACAGAAGAGCAGTGGAGTGTTCAAGGTTGTAATCATTGCCTAGGTCTCCAGCTAAACAAAAGGGAGAATAAACGGTGGTACATGGAGATGCTGTCTCAATCCTCTACCATTGGAGCATTTACTGTCACTAAAGGGAGAATTAAGCTGAAAGTAGCAATGTAAAGAAACTGAAAGAAGTTGAGTTCAACAAAAGGTACCTGCAAACATGCTTGTTTCTGTAAAGCACTGTACTGTTTCAGGGGGGCAGGAAGATGAATAACATAAAATCCCTGAGAGACGGAATTGACAGTAGATCCATTGTCATCCAAACTCTGACACAGAAACACAGATAGACAACACTACTCACTCAGAAATTTGAGGTTTTCACATTAATGATTAATTTTGCAATAACTCTTTCCCCCTTATTTTACATGTTAATTGTTGTTAGTAAATACAGGTAAGCAAATGGAGAAATCAAATGCATACTTTTCCACTGTTAAACACACACTCTCTAATGAGATTATATTGTATATAATATAACACAAATGTTTTCATGTTATAGGCCATTAATATCATCTAGGGTTTATTTTTAATGGCTACCTATTATATTACTCATTATATCTGTGTACCACATATTATTTAATCAGTAAATCTTTCATACTTTCATGTTGCTTCCTTATGATAATTTTTTAAAATCTAATTATTAGATCAATGAGTAATAAATATTTTAATACTTTTAATATATGTAATTAATTCTTTTAAAAAATGTACCAATTTACATTCCTTTTGGTTTTTTAAGAACTTCTTATTTTATCCAAATTCTGAGCCTCATTAAAGGTCATTTCTAGCATGAAAGCAAAAACAAAATCGCATTGTTTTAATTTTCTTTTAATAATTATGAGTGATGTGTAATGTTTTTCTTTTTATTTCCTCTTTTTTTAGTTTTTGGTGTTGCTTCTTTGTCCAGGTAAGTACTAGACACTTTCTTGACTTGTAACAACTATTTACATCTTAATTCTGTTGATTCATTACCTGCACATGTGATATAATTATAATGGAACTTTTTGCTTTGTATTTTTATATAGTAAAATCTAATAGTGTTTTCCTTTATACTTTCTGTTTATGTGGTGTCATATATAAAAGTTTTTTCATTCCAAATTACATAATTAACTTCTCTGTATATTCTGGGTATTTTTTTATCTCTTTAATTCATCTGGAATTTTGATATATGGTGTGACATAGGAATCCAATTTTATTTTTTCCTAATGGTTAACAATTTTCCCAATGCTATTAAATTCTTTCAATATGCCACTGATTTGGCATATAATATTTATTATATATTCAGCTAATAAATACATTTTTATCTGTTTCTGATCTTGTCTTCACCATTGATCTATTTCTGCTTTATTCTTTTATTTATGTCTTTAAAGTAGTTTTTAAATATGCCCTAATGTTACTGCCCAAATATTTTAGAGCTAGTGTCATGCATATATCCTTCAATAAAATCCTTTGAACAATTTTGTCAGATATAAAAAACAAACTTCCTTATATTTTTTATGATTGTATTAAATTTATATATTTGGAGAGAATTGATACCTTTATAGTATTTAGCTTTTTTATCTAAGTGCATAGTTTCTCTTGCCAGTCATTTAATTTTTTCTGTATTTCTTGGGAAATTAATAATGATTGGCCCCAGAAAAACTTGTATTAGAGAAATTCTTGAATTCTATTATGCAGAAGTACAAAAACTTCTATAATAACCCTGAATGAATTACGTGAAGGTTAATTTAATCTTGGAAATGTTTACATCTTTTTTATAGAATAGAAAAAATCAACCATTTGGATATTACCAAGTTAAATATTACCTAGAGACAAAACATATATGGTAGCTAATAATTTTTACCACTTGCGGGTTTTATCAATTATCTTCTTTTTTCTCTAAATAAGTGCAATTTGATGGAAAGTATGCTGTGGAATTTTTGTGTTAAACCATAAAACCAATTGTTCGAACATAGAAAGACAAAATACCTCAATATATCAAATTGGTGAAGTTAAATATCTGTTATATGTGCGTATGGGTGAACTTGAACCTCTATTTATAATCAGAGGCCAGCACTAATGTCAAGGAAAGTAACCAAATTAGGTATTCATCATACGGTGTTAAAAATCAGGTGAAAATGGAATATTTAGAATAACACACAGGTGTAAATAAAGGGTCTAAGAGCTTTGAAATGAAGACTAGAAATGTGATTGCATGAAAATGTTTCTAGACAGATCCCAAGGAACCATATAAGGACACATTCCAAGTGCTGGCATTGGCAAACTTTTCTTACTAAGCCATACTACATAGAGAAAACTCATAAAGGTTAAAATATAGAATTTTACAATATTTTTCTGTGTAAGTTTCTAGCAGCAATACTATTCTATATGGATTTCTTTTTTATAGTAACAAATGAAGATGTGATTATGAACCTTTGAGTTGTTTTTCTTTAATACAGATGAATTTTCTGAGCCATATCGAACTCACAATGTATACCATATGGTTAAGGATGTGCATTGCTAATGCACATCCTTGGCCATATGGTATACAATATGAGTTTGCACAAAGATGTGCAAAAGACATAATCAAAAAGTTATGTTTAAGACACGTAAAGAAGTAGGAAAGTGACCCATACAAAGATAAAGAAAAGCAAGTAATGGGAACTTCCTTCAGGAGAGTTCAGATGTTGGACTTAACAGACTTCAAATCAAGTATTATAATCAAGTTTAAAACCTAGAGAACATTATATTTAAAGAATTAAAGAAAGATAGGATGATAGTGTCTCATGAAATAGAGAATATCGATAAAAACAAAAATTTTTTTAAATGGTAAACCTGGAGTTGAAATAAACTTTAACTAAAATGAAAACCTCACTAAAGAGATTAAAAAATAGTTTTAGGCTGGCAGAAGAAAGAATCGATAAACTTAAGATAGATCTGTATAGATTAGGTAATATGAAGATGGAGGGAACAAAGGAATGAACTAAAATGAGTCATCTCAGAAAAATTTGGGACATCATCAAGTGAGCTCTTAAATAATGAGAATACCAAAGGAAAGAAAAAGAGAAAAGAGCAGAAAAAAATGCAATGGCTAAATACTTGACAAACTGAGTAACATTAATATAAACATCAAAGAAGCCACCTGAACTCCAAGTAGTATGGATATGAAAAGATTAACAGAGACGCATCATAATCAAAATGTTGATAAATAAGGACAGAGAGAAAGTTTTGGAAGTAAGAAGAAAAGACTCATCATATGAAAGGGAATTCCAGTAGAATGACAGCTGACTTATCATCAGAAGTAATGGAAGCAAAAAATAAAAAAAAAAAAGAGTGAGAAGATATTAAAAGTGCTGAAAAGAAAGACTGTAAACTAAGAATTTATATTCAGAAAATCTATCTTTGAAAAATGAAGGAAGTCAAAATTAAGATACTTCCAAATGAATAATTTTGTTGTAGCAGACCCACCTTATAAAAAACACTGAAGTAAATTCTTCAGGCTGAATGTGAGTGACAACAGAATAATTTAAATCCACATGAAAAAATAAGCACCAGTTACTGTAATTATGTAGGACATTATAAAAGTATGATAGCACATGTCTTCTTCTATTAACTGATTTAAAAATTAATTGCAAACATGATCTGTATATAACATCAATGTTGAGCCTATAGCACCTAGAAATATATTTAACAATAACAAGACAAATAATATAGTCAGGAAATGACACTAAATTGTAACTTGAATCCACAGAAACAAGGTAAGAGAAATAAAGAGAAATAGAAATGGATAATTTGGGTGCAATAATTTTCTTTCAGCTAGAATAACTTTAGTATATCTTTTAGTGTGATTTACTAACAATGGGTATGGTGGTCATTATGATCACTTGTACTTCCTAAATGGATGTGGAAACTCCAGTATCTTATTCCTGTACATTTAATGTCTTAACAAGTATTTGAAGTAATGTAGTTGTTTTTATTACTAAACAAGTGTGTTTTATAGGCTTCAGTAGCTTCCACAATAGTACAGTGTCTGTGTCATAATGACAGCTATTGTTTGTAAAGTTTTTACCATAATTAAATTAGGCCATATAATATGTAAAACACTTTTAAGTGCTTTACATATAATATGGCCTAATTTAATTCCCACAGCAATCCTATGAGTTAGGTACTATTATTAACCTTATTATACATATGGGAATACCGAGCCATGGAGACTTTAGGGTCATATAACTTGTAAATAATAGAATCAGAAATCAAATCCAAATAGTTTTCCTCAGAGCCTAAGCTCTAGTCTTTATACTATTATATATTGTGGTGTTGCGTGAACACTTAACAACGCTTTTTAACAGGGTTCTCCTTCACTCCTAATCTTCCTATTCTAAAAATACTTGTTTTATGTCTCTAATTATATTATTGTGTTCCATAACTCACTCTATTTCCAAATAATTTTTAGTCTGCTAGGAATTACCTCTATGATTTTTTTAATAGAACAAACATATCGCTTTCCTTTAGAATTCAGTTCATCTGTCACCTCCTTCAGAAACTTTTATACTAGTCAGTTAAAATTTGAACCCTATACATGTATCTACCATAGCATTTAACTTATTGTATGTAGTGTATTTATTTATGTGTGTCTCATTCATTAGTCCATAAGATCCTTAAAAGTAGGAACTGGGGTTTATACAGATCTTTCTACCATATGAAATGATTCATGACATGTAATAATCACTGAACATACATCTAAGAAATTGACTTCATTCTGTATCTGTTCTTAAAATTGATTAGCAATAGGAATTTCAAAGGTTAAAACTCTGTGCTGAATTGCACTTATCTTGTCCAAAAGTTAAAATATAATAGATCTCAAAATAAATGTTGTCATACATTTTGGAAGATCATCTTGGCTAAAGTTAAAATAGAAGAAATGAGGTTATTTAAAACTATAAAATTATTCACTTTATTTTTTTTATCTGTTTTAATAGTTAAAAACTAAATTCAATCTTCTATTTCAAATTAAACTACTATTCATTTTTAACTAATAATACCTTTATGTGTCTGACATTTCAGGTGGAATGATTAAATTATGCACCTGTAGAAAGATCTCAGAAAGCAATGACAGGTATTACAAACCTACTATGTTCCTGAGTACTTAAAAAAGTGCTGTATTTAAAATTTAAGGCACTGATTTAATTCATTGTTTCTCTTGTAAGTGACATTCTTCTTTTCTTTTTGATTCATGTAGGGGGTGTAAATTTTAATTTCCTTAAAATTGAATTTATACCCTAGAACATTGCATTGTTCAGCTTTGTTCGATAGTTACTTTAACCCAGGAAGTAGAAGTACGGAACAATTTCTCTTGTTCAAATGGAAGAGACTTTGAAAGGACATTAAAAACTAATGAGAACAACAGTGGCTACACATAGAGGTATTAAGTCAGAGCCTAAAGTCTTTAAAACCACTCTTCCTATGCTTTGCATATAGAGTATATATTGCTGCATAACAGATACAGATTAAATATATTTTACTCCACTGATTTTTTTAAGCTGAAGTCTTTGAACAAAAATTTGGGATAAAAACTCCAAATAACTTCTTATTTAGCTCTTGCAAAGCTGTTTATGCTTACAACCTTCTGTATTCTTTTAATTCCCACTATGAAATGTGTATATTTGTATCCTCTAAATGTAGAAAACTACTGACAGTGTTGGTCCTAAGAAGGAAGAAACAGAAGGGTTAGTTTTATGCCTTGAGGTCTACAAATTGTGGTTCAGTGAATGGTTTCATGCCATTCTTTAAAATTACTCTCTCTTCTTTATTTATTTCTAATCTAAATTCTTTATATATATATTTTAGATGTCTAACAAGGAAGAACATAACCAAAAAGCATGTGAGTATTGTCTTTCTAAAACTGCCAGCTGTGCTTTCTCTTTGGAACAGAAAAGAGATATAGAACAATTTCCTTGGATGAAAGTGTCCAATATGGGAGGGAATATTTTTCAAGTGTTGTGGGCAATGATGTCATTCCTTTTCACTGACATGTTATAGTATTTTATGTTAACACAATTTATTTTGTCTCTTAAAAGGAATTCTTGCCTCAAGAGACTCAGTCTCATGAGTTAGATTTTAATATAGCAAGAGGAGATTTGCCTGATGACATTTTCCATGCCAACCAATTTTCTCTCCAATCCAGAAACAGCAGAAAAACCCAACCTGAAAGTCATTCCCCCTCCCAAATCATGTCTAAAATCAGTCTATAATTGCTTCTTCCCCTTACCTTAAGCCTTCATAATAGAATGTGGGCCAATGATATTTTGTCTTCTCTTCTGCAACCAGTTGTATAATAGCTACCTACACTCCTTGGTAAGCTTTGGTTATTACTGAGTAAAAAGACAAAAAAAAAAAAAAAAAAAAAGAGAAGGTGGAGTCTAGTTTCTTCCTTTGTCCCAAACTTAAACCTCTGTATACATATCTGAACATTTTACATAAAGAGATAAATAGAATAAAATTATATGGATATATATGAGAGTGTCTTTATATACCAGTGTGCCAAAAAAATGTATACACATTTTAAGAGATGTGATCTATGTATTACTTTTTGAAGTTGAATTATGGTAGCATCGTGTAGTACCACATTCGCTCAAAAGATGGCATTAATCAAATGAATGCTAGCATCACCATGCAGCAGGCAGGACAGTCACAGAAAATGAGAGAAGCGCGGTTGTTGTTTAAGGAGCACAAGACCATCTTGAAGTGGTATTTGAAATTTGAGAAGGTTGTTTGAGTTTCCCCCATGTTCTCCTGACTTAAAATCCATTGACTTCTACCTATATGGTACATTAAAGAATCTAGTGTACTACAGAAAACCGGCTACTCTGGTGGTACTTTGGGTAGAAATTGAAATGGTATGTGCAGTGATGCAAGTGGACACTTTGGTCAATATTGCTCAAGCAGTAGTGAGCCATAATCAGAAGTGCCTGGATGGTCACTACTTTGAGCATCTCTTGTAATTGCAGAAGCCAAATGTGACTTGAATTTATCTTTTGTTATTGGTATATATTAAATATTACAATTTTAATACAGTTTTTCCTTTCTTAAAATGTGTATATGTTTTTTTGGCACCCTCTGTATATGCATGCCAATGTTTATATGTTCATACATTTATTGCTTCATTTAATAAAACATTATTATCACTACCAATTATTATTTAGTAATGAAATTTGAACTTTGGAAACAAATCTCATTTAAAATATTAATTTATAAACTATGTGAACTTGGGCAGGCCAATTATCCCATTAGACTTAATTTTTCATATGAAAAATGGGGATACTAATATTTTTAAGGTTACAATAAGGAAAACTGATATAACACATAACATACTCAGCATAATTCCTGACACATTCTAGGGGCTTCCAAAGTGGTGGTTATTATTATATTTACCTGCTATGTGTCCTATTCCTAGTCACTAGAATAGGCGCTCAGAGATATAGAATAAAAAACAAAACAAAACAAAACATAACCTCTCTTGTCGAGAGCCTCAAAATCTACTGAGGAAGACCAAAATAACATAAAAAAGCTAAAACATAGTGCCATAAGTGCTATTAAGAATATTAACGTTAGGTGCATTTTTAGGTGGAATAAAGCAAGAACCTGGTGGGCAATGGTTGACAATAGACTTTGTATCTTTACCAATTTAATTGAAACTAGTTACTAGCCAGGGGATTTTTAGCTGGCTAGTAATTATTTTGTAATTTGTTGACTGTTCTTATTGTTTATTTTATTTTCTTTTGTTTCTATTTAAAATTTATATATTTTTGTAAAGCTAAGCACAGGGAGACCTGCCTTTGGACTTGACTATCAAAAATGTAGAGGACACTACTGAACACAGAAATGTTGTCTTGGAATTAGAGTAAGTCTTGTACCAACAGAGAATCTCTCAGACTACAGTAACATGTGTTGGAACACAGGCTTTGGTGTGGCCTTTTTATAGAGTGAATGTCAATTAACCTTATCAAAATGATTTCAGATGTTTAGAGATCATCTCTTAGTCCTATACTATTGAGGCAATTTCCCCAATTCCAAAACTTTTACATATAATAGTTTAATGTTAGAGAAGATGTTATAAGACATAGTGAAGCAATTTGTAGGAAACTCTAAACTTCTGAGGCATAGGAGTGAATGTGATCTGAACCCAATAAAATATAATAACTTTAAAGGTTGTTGGGGTTTAGGATCAGCAGCCAGAATTAGAAAAGAATGCAGAATACACATTTACTGCCTCCGTTACTCTGAGGGTCTGACAATGCTTAAAATATGTGCAGTTCTCAGGATATCACTCTTTTATGCTTTCTGGAAGGGAATTAAAAGAAATTAGATAAGTATGAAGATTTAACTGATACAGAGAAGAGAAATCTGATACTGTTCTTTTTCTTCATTAAATACAAGTGAGAGTAATTGGGTATGGATAGGAAATTAAGTACTTAGAGATAAACAAAATAACTAGGAATCAAAGAAAATCCAAGAATTCAATCATGGATATGAAATGGGAATATCTAGAAGTCAAAAATTGAGAAGAGATAAAACAGAATCAAGTATGTGAAACAGAAATATTACCATCAATACAATCTTTTTAAAGAAAGAAAACAGTCTTAGCTAACATAGTCTTATTGTAGTTCCCTTCATTGTTTTTCTCTATTAGTTTCTAGAAAGGAAAAGCCCCTAATGGTTTGCTTCTTATTTGCTTGCTATTTTTTCATAAGTAGGAAAATAGAGAAAGAAAGCTAAAAGTCACCCAAGGTGAGACATCCACAAGGAGCTGAGACAGGATTTTGACCCAGATGTACCTGAGTCCCTCACACCACCTGTGCTCTCTGAGTTGTAATTGTGTCTTTTTACAAATTTGGGGGAAATGCAGCAAATTAAATGTACAAATTTTAAATGTTTTCTATCTCAAGTTTTTAGACTCTAACCTGCTCTGTCAACTGTCTTGCACTAAATATTCATCTCACTTCTGGTTTCCTCTGATGCCGGAGTTCACTTAAGGTTCAATTTTAGGAAGTTGGATTTTTAATAAGATTTCTTTAAATGGTTTCCATATTTAGCCTATCTTGCAGTTCTCAAGAATACATGGGAGAGCAAATAGGAAGCTTAAATAAATTAGCCTCTTTAACTTCTAAATGAAACCAAAATTTGGGCTCTCTGACTTCTAAGACTTAGAAGTAGTTTTGGCAATCTAAATTTATCAATAGGCTCATGCAGCACTCTTCATAAAGCGTATCTTTATCTTCCTTATCATAGCAACATTTCTTAAATTTCCAAGAGTGCCCCTTTCCCTCTAGTGTTTTCTGCTTGACAGCCCTTTTCTGAAGTGCATTAATTCGGGTCCTGACCATGTTTTTAAAAGACAAATCAATCTGGGCTTAGTCTTTAAAACCAGGTAAAGCTTCGCTGCTTTTTTTGTACATGGGCAATGGTATTTCTCATTTGTCTCTAATGAACACTTAAATAAAATTAAAAATACTTTTATTTTGGGGATGATGGTGTTACTTGAATTCTGCACGGTAATCAATACTGAGCCCCGTGACTCCTGATGGTGTGAAGAGGAAAGTGGGCAGGAGGCAGAAGGATGGCAGGAAACATTTTATGATTTATGCCATTTTTATGAAACATGTTCTCTTTACTTCCTGCATAGTGTTACTATTATTATCATTTGGTGGGCCTGAGGCATGGGCCACACACATCATCTGCCTAAAAATAATTCTACAGCCTGTCTGGGTGTCATTATGGTGTTTGTTTCATAACAACTGCATAGGAATCTTTATTAAAATTCAAGTGGGCTGAGACTTCGAGCCAACGATGGGGCCCGTATGCACAATCTGGCAGGATCAGAATAGGGTGTGTCAAAAACTAGGCACACTGCAAAGAATCTCAGACCCAGAGACTCTGAAGAGACAGGATGACAACATTGAAATGTATTTCTCCCCAACAAGAAATACAGTCTTTAGTTCACTCCCAGAATGAGAAGGAGTAGTAGATCTGCTGAGCTAAACAACCTAGTTGAGAGAGTCATGCCATCATTCACTTTGCTGACTGACCTAGGGGAGTAAATGTTAAAATGTCAGAGGCTTTTCTTAAGATTTCTAAAAGCACAAAGGCAAAGATACAGGATTTTTAATAGATATATTATACAATCATAGGGTTTAGATGGTGGCATAACAATCTTTATTAATAACATATACTCATATACTGAGATGCAACATACATTTATAAAATAAAGTCTCCATAAAAATCCAGGGAGCATAAAATGTGATGATGTTCACAGATTTAATCTCCAAATTAATACTTATTATTTTTACAAGTATTTTTTTGAATGAAATAAAAAAATCACTATGAAGGCATAGATATAGAACTGGTAGTTGTAGAATTAAGGTTAAAGAAAGGTTAAAAGGGATGTATTTGGCAATTAATTGCTGTATACTCCATTAGTTACAATATAGTAAATGTGGGAGAATGTAAATACCATATGCAAAAGGAAAATAAAATAAAATAAAACAAATAAAAAACTGTTTTCCATGATCATATTGGAATAATAGCATTAGTATTATTTCACTAGGGCTTTTGGGCTTGTATGTTTAGAAAAAAAAAGTTATGGCATATCCTAATTTTCTACTTTGTGTAAGGAAGCAAATATAATATAATAGTAATGTAGGGGAAGTTAAATTAAATCCCCATTGTTCTATATTTGAATTAAAAGGATAAATTTGAATTTATGAAATATATTTTTAGAAAATACATTATTTACATGTTTCATATTTATATCTCTTGCTACTTCTAAAATGGCCTAGAAATAATAACAAATTCAGTAGCATCTCTCATCTCCAGATTGTGATCTGGTGATAACATTTTTACTAAAAGAAATGAAGATGTTTTAAAAGAAATGGATCAATCCACATCTCTGGTAGGAAAAGTGCAAGATGAGTTTGGATATTGTTTTGTACTAGAAAGAATGAAAGCCATGAAAGACTACTAGTCATATCAAAGGGTGAAATTGCTGAAATGGGTTGCTGCCATATTTTAGAAAATTATGAGTGTTCTTTCAGTTAGGCTGATTCAAAACTGAGAAGCTATGGAAATGAAAGTATAGTCAGAACTAGTATGAGAGTTAAACATAAGAAACAGAAATTTTATTAAGGTTCTTCTTGATAGAACCAAATTTTCTGATCTCTTTGTTTTTATAAAAAATATTTATATTGTTAGACTTACTGGGGTGACATTGGTTAACAAGAATTAGATAGGTTCCAGGTGTACACTACTACAGTGCATTGTCTATTTGTTGCATTATATGTTGACCACCCAGTGTGGGTTCTCTTTTCATCACCATATATTTGGCTCATCCTCTTCCTCTCCTGCCCCTCTCTCCTCTTCTGATCTCTTTCTTAAAAGCAAAAATAAGACTCAAGTATTCAGCACCAAATACTGGATGTCTTAAAACTTTATGTTAAGAACATTATGCATGATATTTTATACATCAGTTAAAGATTATTATTTTGTTACAGCAAATGTTTAACTGAGTGCTCTGTGAACAGTAAAATAATCTCGAAACTTCATCTTCTTAACTAGTAAAGGAAAAGGGTAATTTTAAGCTCTGGATTACTTTGTAGGATTCAAAAAAATTTTGATCATTATTAAGTGTTATATTGTATTTTTAAATTAAATGCCTGTGTGTGTTTTTAAAGGAAATAAAAACAAATAACTTGCTTTTACTTATTGCTTTATAAGTAAATATGATTGTGCCACAACTAAGAAGAAATCTATACAGAATTATGAAAGCATTCAGGGGAGATATCCCTTTGAGAGAAACTCATTTCTTTTTTCTTTAAAAAAGGAAGATGGTTTCTCAGCAAGGAGTCACCATGTCAATTAAAATTAGTTCTGAATAGGAACTTCAAAGCTTCTAGTTCATTTTGTTTATGCTTTGGCCATTAGGAGCGTTTAATAGATAGAACTTAAAGTATAATAGAAATTAAAGTGATAGAAAATTAGTTTTAATTCCGTTTACTAATATTAAAGAAAAAAGTTGTTTCTCAAATACAGTGTTATGTTTTCATTGTCAATGTAATATTTGAATCTCTCATTATCAGTTATGTAATCAAAGATTCAAACTGGTGTTTGAACCAGTAAACCTGATTGACCAGATGGTGGGTTACAAATGCAGTGAGAGGAAGATCGAATTCATAGAACTCCTGGAAGTGAAAATGGGTATGAACATTTTCAGTAAGGGTTGATTTTTACCTGTTTGAGAAGAATAGAGACACCTCAGTTTTTGTTTTTTTGATATGACTCAGTGTCTAACACAGATCGAGACACTCAGATTGGAACAGAGCTTTTCAGGAGTCGTCTTCATGATTATTCACTATTTCAAGGAGACACCCATATGCTCATGTTTGTAGTGTTTGATATTAAAACACAATTATCAGTACTCTAAATATATCAACTGTTACTTTCATAGGACCTAAAAACTATATTACCAAAGTTGATTAGAATCCTAAGGAAACTTCAAGTTCGAGCTCTCTTGCTTCTTGTGCATCCTGTCACTTGGGGCTGCAATGCACAAGGGTGCCATTTGTGCCCTGCAGGAACTTAGCGGGTGACTTTCATATTATTGTCCATCTGAACGATGTCTCCTAAAATGGGCGGCGGGGGGGGGGCATTTAACCAAACAGGACAGCCTAAAAAGTATTAGTGTTAAAATGACCTACTTTTTGTAAAATTACAGAACTCTACCAAGCTATTTAAAAATTTATTCCTATATTTTGAAAACAAAGTATTTCAAGCTTTACGACCCAAGTAAAAAAATGAAACCAATCTGAGTGACAAAAAACCCTGAGTATTTTATGGTATAAGATATCTAATACTGGCCCATTTTATTATTAAGATTTGCAAAGATCAATAACGGAAACTTTTTATAGTGAATACAGTTTTTTAAATCCACTCTGGTGGAGGTATACATCTCTGAAAAGTGATAAGAACAGAAAGTGACATATAGTGGATCGTGAGGGACTAGTGAAGCAGTTGCCATCATAACTTACTTTCTGTTAAAGGATGGCTAGGGACAAACTGATGACCTAAGGACCAAGATACAGATAAGTAGTTTTAAGAGATGCAAAGGAAATGAGCGTCTCAATATTCATCTTTAACACCAAAGTTTATTATTAGGGGTCACACAGGATGGCAAGAAAAATATTGCCACTGGTTGTCTGTTTCACAAACCCAAGTATAAGTTTTTGGTCCCTGTGCTCTGTGACCTAAGTCATGAACAGTGAAACAGTGAGATAAACTCAGTTCCTCCTATTATTCTGTTTTACTTATTTAAAAAAAACAAAACAAAACAAACACAAACAACAACAATGAAAAACCTCCTGCAATTGTATCATTTTTGATTTGGCGTTTTTTTTCAGATAAGGTACTACAAATTTCCTTTTGCTTATGGTCTCAAAATTGATTTACATATAGAATAAATAGTAGTTACTCAAATGTTTTTTATTTGGCAATATATTGCTACCCGCATCATAGACAAAAATAAATGTGTTCAAGAAGAAATCTTTTCCCTGTATCCCTACTTACATAATAGCCCCACCATGAGAATCTGAAACTTTTTCAAAGAAAAAACTTATATACTTTGTACTAAGTAAAAATGAAATGTGTTTAATATTTTGCCCTATCACGTTTAGCACTTATACTTTTATGTTTATTTGATACCTGGGGAAATGTGACTTCAACTTCGATTAAATGTGTTTTAATTTTATATTTAAGTTTCCTTTTAAAATGCCTAAATAATCGAGTAAAAAAAAATATTCATGTATTTAATTAAATTCCAAAATATATCGCAACTTCTCTTTGAGGAGCTAGATTAGTAATAAGACCTTATAATTGTTTAGTTCTGTACAGTTTACACTAACCTTTGTAGAATAATAGTACAAAGTTAGTAATAATAATAATGTTCTCAGTTTTTGTATCCACTGAAAGAAGGCCAAAATGAATCTGAACACCAATTAATAAAAGGCTCTTTTGAATTCAATGAGAATGTCAGAATTCCATTATTTGTTGTTCAAGAGTGAGTAGTGGAGAGTTGTCTCTATCTCCCAGATTCAGATCATGTATTCTTAGATTTTACAAATTGCCCTGAAGAAATCGTGGCAGTGATCTCAAATCTGAAACTGGAGGTATCTTATATCTTGTATAGTGCCTTGTACCAAGTATTTTTCCAACATATATGCTGTCTATTTGATCTGGTCTTTTTTCTCTTTCTGTTACTTCTTCTGAGAGCTTGTGTGTGTGTGTATGTATATATGTATGTAGATATTTGCACACAAATGAATACTATATGAAAATGGTGTGTTCTCACTGCGTTTGAGAATATAGTTAGCTAGACTAAGTGGACTTCTTAGAAGACTGGGCATAATTTATTGACCTTCTTGTGAAGGGGAAGTCTCATGGTGTTGATACTAAACATTTGTTTTCCAAATGAGGCATAGCATGTTCAATGACACCACAAGATCTACAAACACTTTTGAAACATACTGTAAAGAAGTAGGAAAATGTTTGCGTTCCAAGGGCTGAGCTAGAAACTGCCTTGGAGCTGCGTGCTGGTTTCTGAGAATGTCTGTGAGCCTTTTCATCTTGCCCTTAGCTGACTCAATTTTGTAGCTGGGGAGGTGTGGGGCAAAGTGTCTTTGGAGAGTCCCCCCATTAAAATAGCCTCTACTGGCTTAACATGTGAATAAAACCATGTGTTGCAAAAGCAAAGAAGCAAAAAGGAAAGTAAAACATTTTCCCACTACACTCGCTTATAATGGGGTTTACTATTAGTAAGGGGAATTTGCGAAGACATCTTTGCTTTTGAAATGGAATAGAATAAATAGAACTTTATTGCACTTTGGAAAGAATGCTCTTTGAATGCATTTCAAATGTGTTTTGCATACATTCAAGCCAAATATGTTAGCTTTCCTTTGGCAGAAGAGTATTCTGCTATGCCCTTTCTTGTTCAGTCGACCTAGCAATTCATTAATTGATATCTCAGTTTACCGATCAATCATAATTTATTGGAAACCTCCTGTGTACCAGGTTTGCAATACAGAATGATGCCTCTAAGGGAAAAAATTCTCTAGCATAATGCTCAATTTCCTCCCACCTAGAAATGCAATAAGAAACAGAAATAGTGTTTTCTAACTTTGCATTCTTCTCTTAGTGTAACAATGACAGAATGATAAACAGTCTACTTTTGTCCACATGTGTGATTCACGTTCAAAATATTTGCTTGGTCCCGAATTCATGGACTGATATGTTTCATGTGATTAAAATGTTCAAAAGTATCTCTTTAGCCTTACATTTTATTTGTCTGATCTATATTCTTTTCCATGCAATAAGCTGATAAATATTCTTGCCAGGGTTTTTATTAGTTCCTTTTGCTTTTCTTTTGTAGCTTTTGACTGACATCTATTCACTTCAAGGGTGATTTTGCTGTTGGCAAGAGGCAGAAGAGACACACCAAGCATCACCTTCAAGAACAAGCAATTTAAGGGCTATAATGAGATGGGTCTTTTCAGCGTCTATAATTGGTGACAAGGTATGGCAGCTTCATATCAGACAAAGATGTACAACACAGAGCTTATTAATGAGGATGGAACGTCATACATGAGAAAGCTTCCTGTGACTATGAGACAGGAGAATATAACAGATAGTATAACACTGGTTGTTACTAAGTCCAATATCTTGAATTTGCATCATAAAACCTTTATGTAAGCCAATTCAAGCTAATCCAGGATGGGATATTTTTCCCCTTTAGAATTTACTGGGATAGCCAGCAATCCATCACTTTGGATCCCAGCCCTCACAGACAACAGCAGTAATCGTCTAAACTTGCAGATATGTTCAATTTAATTGGGTTAGTTTAGTAACCTCCCTTGCATTAGAGCCAACTTGCAAAGAGATGTAATATTTTCACAGTTATGAAGACATAGCAGCTGGCCATAGTAAGATTTGATTGTGGATCAAGAAATCAGATTTTCATCACATTAAGAACTCTTCATGGAAATATATATGGAATAAATAATAAAGGAAAATGATTAACAAGGAAACCTACAAAGATATTGGCAAGGCATATGAAATCTGCCTTACTGATAATGTTGAAATCTCTTACTCAGCTTACTCTAATGGTTTTTTACTTATATTTTGGAGGAAAATATTAATTTTAAACAAAACCAAAATATTAAAAAGTGAATATTAAAATCATGTATTATTTTTATATTTAGAAGCTCTATGAAACTTCAAGATGTTCAAATTATTTTGTAACTATTAATTCATTAATCTTTATACAATTTTCAAAGAAAGAGAGCAGTATCTTCTTTTTAACATTCTTAAACTTTTGAGAAGTAAGTAAGTGCAGTCAAATACAATTTCAAGGGAAGTAAAAGGAACTCAGGTGTTAGGTTCTAACTAGAAAATAATACTTTTCTTGGTGAACAAGAGAAAGGTAGAAAATAAATGCCTCTTCTTAAATGTAACACTGGGACTTACTTCAATGAGTAAGTGACCAAGATGCCTAAGAATAAAACACAATTCCCTTACCATCTGCAGCATATTAACAAATTTCCTTAATGACCTATTTGTAGTCTAATTACAAAGAAAAATAAGATTAAAATAAAACAGAATGAAAGGTAAAGAATTGTCTAACTTACAATGTCCCTTTCTTGGTTATCAAGCATTCATTTACAGACAAATCTGCCTTCATTTCAGCATGTACTGTTTACAGAGGGGTCTTTCTGTGTATAATTATGAACCTTCACTCTATTAAGTTCGAGGATTTTCCCTTGATTGTCACTCTATGGCAATGTTTCTGGAGAGTTCATGAATTTTCCAAGTAATTGAACTGTTTCTTAAAGTCCAAATTTGGCCTTCTTTGATTATAACCTGAAAATCATAGCTCAATAAAACTTTTAGAAGCATTTAAAATTATAATTGTACACTGATGAAAATGTCTAGGACCACTTTTTAAACTAGAATGATGGCATGGGTATTATTACTAATGCATCACATAAGACAAGCTGTGAGATACTAGAAGCATTTGCTTCTGAACATCAGGACTAGGAAGAAAGAATCCCAGTGGTCAGAAACTGGCTTCTCCTGTTTGATCAGGGGCAGAGGAGAACTAAGAAATTAGAATTACAGATTCTAGGGAGGATAGAAAGGCCTGCCTTGTTTCACTCCCTCTGACCAAACTTTGGTCTTACCCTCAGCAATGTGATAACGAACTCATTCATTCGCTGCTTGATTCAGCATTTACAAAGTGAGGAAGTAAAAGAGAGGCAGGCGATTCATTTGATTTATTAAGACCATCCAATATCATAGGTGATACATTTCAAGTAATTGCTACAGGATGTAATCTTACATGGACATTTCTAATGTAGTGAGTCTACTTGTATATTAAATGTGTGTTTTATGAACCTATTGTACTTGTTCTCCATTTTCTTTTCTGAGTAGATGAATATATAACAGCTTTAAAGACTGAAGTTTAAATTCTTGAGTTCCACTTTATTATTCTGTTCTCCCCAGCAACAACCTTGTATGCAACCAAGAATGCCCCAGCAAAGTATGTTGAGTAGTGCAAGCTTTGTTATTAGACTGTCAAGCACAGGTAAGCTGCACAGCTCAGCTCTTTTATAGTGTTATAACTATAGACAACTCTGCCTGTCTGAGCTTGCCTTTTCTCATTTATAAGGAAAAATAATAACGTCCACTTTGTAGAACTTGTTTAGTATTTAGAAATAATATATGTGAAGTATCTGTCTTGGGAACTAGCATTTAGTAGATGCACAGTAGATATTATTGATGTTATTATTTCTACTGTTACTTTATGAGGGAGAAAGTCTCTGGGGAGAAGAAACTTAACTGGGTGAGGACTTGAGTGGGATCATATGACGGATATCTCTTCTTTTTCAAATACCTTGCTATTGTGACAAACTATGTTTGTGCCTTTCCTCCAAGTGATTCATTCACGTCTTGCCTGGCCACCTGCTTGTAACCTCGCCATGCTTTTGCTTTCCCTAAGTATTCAGTAATAAAAATAAGATGACAATTTGCCACTTCCAAGTGTGGTGACTCAGCCCTCAGCATTGTTTGTGAGGTCACTTGCCTTTCCCTCATTTTATGCAGTAGGACATTGGGCGTAATGATGTTAGGTGATATAAATTGTTAATTTTGAAACTTAAAAAAATTTTTTGATGCATCTTATATTTTCTTTGAAATAATATTTTGTTTACAAGAAAATAAAAAGAATTACACAAGTATCTCTAAGGTATTATTAACATCAATACTGAAATATATTTTTGTTTAATAAATAGGCAAATATGTACTAATCCAGGACTATTGTAGATGTAGGTTATATAACAAGTATAACACACTATTATTGCAGTAATGAAACATAATACAAATGTGAGAAATTTGAGTATAAGAAGTTATTTTTAAAAGTCTAGTATTTAGAGAAAGAAAGGGCTAAGAAACTAACTAAGAATGCCAAAAATGATTGTTTTCAGTTAGATGAAAATCTTTTACAAAATATATCCTTTAGAATGAATGAAGACATATTTTATCCTGTCATTTTGTCTGACAGGTGTCATTTTTCCAGGGCAAATGTTTGAATATCTTAGTTACTTTTAGAAAATAACAGCTGCTAATGTTTTCTGAAGTTTGAAACTGGTGACCACAGTCCATCAGGTGTTGAGTTGAGCTGAAACTTCTTTCATAATTGTTGATTTTTACTCTTTCTGCCCCTCTAAGCAACCATTTTTGCAAAGAACTAACTATCACAATATCACTGGCTGAAAATAATTAGAAACTGAAGTTGTTAAAATCTACCTATTAGATATTCCACTTGCTCAACTTCTCATGAGAAAAAGAAAAATTTTAAGTTTCTATCGAACATTTAAATCTTAACTGTTGTCATTTCTTTCTTCTTTCAGAGAACTTAACTTTCTCTGAATAGTTCTCCAGGTTTTACCTCCATACTCCTGAAAAAATTGTTTTAGCTCTTTGATCCTCCTCTGTTGTATAACTTATTTCAGAAACTCCTGGTTTTTGTTTCCAGAAATCTGGAGAATGCTGCTTTTAATCTATGAGAAGATGAAAAAAACATTATTTTAAATCACACACTTTACTTCCCAGTTTATTCCTTTTTCAGGTTAATATTATCTTCTCCATGCACATTTTCTCTTGTGAGTAATAAGTAACATAGAAAATGATGGTATGTTCTGCTTTTCAGTCTCTAAAAGTCTTTAAACATTGCTGACCCTGAAGGAGGTAGCAGGTAGACTCCGAGAGAAAGAGGGAGAGTAGCTGACAACTCCTTGGTGGCAAGAGCAAGCAAATTTGTTGTCTTGATTTATAAAGCGTTTTATAAAGGGTTTTAATGTCATCAATAGTAATTCAGCAAAGAGAGAGTTGTAAAATGCAGCTCAAAATGTAGCAAATTGCATCATTGTTAGTGCTTTAGAATTTTAAAATATCTGCAGCAGATGGTAGAGTGCTAGGAGCAATGTCTTGCTTTAGTGTCTAGGAAAAGTTGATGTCATCATAAACCCTAGCATGATTGTGGCTTCTTTGGCCTGCTGAAAAAAAGTTATTTTCCCTCAAATAATAATATGCTTTTACAAGTATTTAACAGAGTACCAAGCAGTCAGGATTTCTCAGACAAATGGTTCACTTTTCAAAGATATAAAAGTATATATATAGTATCCTTAGAAATGGAGAAGTGTTTTGAAACAACTTAATACAGGTTCTTTGTCTTTGACAGGAAAGTTCTTTGTTATGTATATCTGAATAGTTTTAAATAAGGAAGCTGAATAAGGAAGCTATTTCTACTAAAACAATTTTTTTTCAATAATATTCAAATTCCTGAAATTTTAGTTCTGGAAACTTCCTTAAATATTAGCTACTCGTATCCCATTATTTGCAAACAGTGGAACTGAACCCCTCAGGATTTACCGAAAACCATAACTCTGGGATTAGGCCATGAAGGACTTCATCTCCTTCAACTTAGATTTTTGTTTTACACTTTTCTAATGCACCAAACTGTAAAAAAAAAAAAAAAAAAATTAATAAACTAATTGATATTTGTGGCCAGTACAAAAACTTCCTAAATTGTCTATGTAATAATTCTAGCTATCAATCTCCTGGAACCTTGAAGATACTGAACAATGGGTTGCCTTACTTTTGAGAGTTATGCAAAATATCAAAATGAAGAATAGAATAAAATGACATTTTATTTGTTTAGATTTAGTGAAAATCACCAAAAAGCACTTCAAAATAAGAACTGTTTCACCAGCAAGTATTATCCACAAATGTATATATCTTGTTGGCTACTATGATATGCTTTAAAGCCAGTGTACCTGAGTGGGAATCTTAGCTCTGCCACTTAGTGCTGTGTGAGTTAAACATATTACTTAACCTTTCTGTGCCATGGTTTTCTCATCTGTAAAATGAAGCTACTCATTCCAAATCCTTGTTGTAAGAATTAAATGTGATAAGGTAAAACACTCTAGTTTCTGGCAAACAGCAAGTTTATGAAAAATTCAACTGATTTATTGTTATTATTATTATTAATAAGATAAATGCCTTATAAACCTGTTCCAGGAAGACAAGGAGGAATGCATAGGCAATTATGGGGAAAGCTAAAGTTTGCCAAATAATTAGGAGACAAACAGGTTCCTAAGTAATTTACTATAAAGGTGCTCCACAACTCATTGTCTACTTTATCTGTCATCTGGAAGTATCCGGAAAGCAGACAGACTTGGCTGTCTATAGTTTCCCTTTTCACCTGTGTTTCAGTTCCCTCCAACCTTTTGTACCTTAGTTTCATTCTCTTTATCTGGATACGTGTGTGTATGTGTATACACGTTTTTCTTAAAATCAAGTATATTGGGATGACTATGATTCCAATGGGGGCTATTGAGAACATACTTTTCAATAAGAATAAAATAAGGACATGTACCCTACCGGCTTATTTTCTTATGCTTAGCCTCCCTTGATAACACTCAAGAGAGCAAAGATAATCTCGTTGGAGAAGGGCATTTTTTATTCTGCCCCATAGCATCACAAAAGTGTAAGATTGAGTCAAATTTGCATGTATCTCACAGTTCAGCTTGACTCCTGGTACCAATGGACCAGGTGAGCATTTTTACTATCTAGTTACACCCACCCCCATTCCACATCAACCTCTTCCTTCCTGAAGGCCACTCACCCTGTGTGGTTCTCCTGTTCATAGAAAGGCAGGGGAGGAAGTAAACAGTCAAAACAAAGGCAGAACATGCTGTTCAGCGTGCTGGAGGGATGCTGCCAGAGGTCTTTTATTCTGAGCCTCAGTACTTAACTTGCTGCTTTAGTTACCAGTCTGCAGAAATTCTTTTCTTTCGCTATAACATTTTGACCTCCATCTTACACTCTCCTTAGTTACATGTAAAGTTAGTTGTCAGGATCCAGCATTCTTTAGTCCTTACCCAGAGCTTTTCACTTCATGATCAAGGACAAAGTCATTGATGCCGCTGGCTGATGTCCCTGCCATCTACATGTCACCACTGACATTCAACCTTTCTGATTGTCACCCTTGAAAAACAGTATATCATTTTTGAGGGTCATCTCCTTTCACAGATTTAGTCCTCAATGTATATGAAAAAAGCCAATCTTTCTCCACTATCTTTGTCTATCATTTCAGCACAGCTCTGTAACTATAAGATACAAAAGAAGTCTGTTAGAACATGACTCATTCTTACATAGGGTTCACAAATAGAACTAAAAAAAAAACAACTGGAAAATTCACCCAAATAAGAGACAGGTATAATATGGTTCCCCTACAAACTAGGTATAATTTTGTCACTCAAGATCATTACACATGTCATTTGCTATGCCCCAGAAAAGTGCCAAGGACAGAGTTTTCTCCAGTGACCTCAATTCCTTGGTGGATGCTCAAATGCTGCACTACCGTAGGAAGTGCCTCTAATTCTTTCCATTCCTGTGTTTGAAAAAAAAAATAATAGGGTCTTTTCGTCATCGTCTCTATAATGCAAATGAAAATGAGCACATTGAGTTGTCAGTTTCTATACTCTTCTTGTTACTGCACAGTGGACATTACTTGTGTATTGTCCTTTGGAACTATATCACAGGAGTGCAGTAAATGTGAAACACAGGGGGTCCTTGATTTGTAGGTATCTTTTTTCCTGTGTTGGAAGATTGGTAAGATAGCAAAATTCTTATGACACAAAGATACGTGTTAACAAGATGATTGCTTGCAAAATTAGTACCTATTCTCTACCTTTGGTACCTATTTTCTATTCATTATGTCTTTATTGACCACTTTCATTTGATTGTCAAAAGGCAGTGCAAATAAAAAGCAGAATAAATGTACTGCTACATGAACCTGAATCTCATAAAAGATGCTGGATTTTATGAAATCAGTCTAACTTGGAATCATTCCACATGTCTTTTTTCTTCCAAACTGACCTCTGATTTTTTTTTTTCAGACACCTACACAAATTCTCATCTCCAGAGAAAGATTCTAATTAGATTATCCAAGTCTCTGGTATCACCCTCATAACTATCATGAATCCAAGATTATCTTTTGACTTAACTTGTCTACTCAATAGAAGACAATGACATCTGTCTTAGACGTTAAGAGAAATGGTGTTTTCTTTTTCATGTATTCTCCCTCTCTTCTTCTGGAATCCAATAAATAATTCTCAAATACCTCTGGAACCCTTTGCTCAATTACAAGGGAACCAGACTGTAATGAGGCTTAGGATGTGGAAGGCAAGCTAAGAGACAAAAAAATGAGTTCTTGATAGTGTTAATCAAGCACCTGCTATGTGGTGTCCAGAGTACTTTCGAGCCCTAGTTATGTGTGCTAATAAATTTACTTGCAGTTCATACATTTTTTAGTTGGGAGTATCAAGTATTTCAAGCAAAAGCACTATATTGTCATACATTGAAAGTTATGGAGAAGAATTGTTGGAATCATAAAGAAAATACTGATAAATCAGCACATGGAACAATTAAACCAATTACCAATGTCAAAAGAGAAAATTTCTGAGGACAAGAATATTTTATATACTCCAAAAGAGAATATTTAGATACCGGAAAACCAATAGAAGCTTTTAAGAAACATAATCACTGGAATATTTTCTTTTCAAATGTATCTCCTTATAATCAGGCTGTGTCAGAAAAATATGAAGGTGTTCTATCAGCCCTCAGATAATTTTATTGGAAAATTATGCCTCCTTCCAAAAAATAACTCCTTGTTTATTGTGTCTAAAATTAGTGCATACTATTCATTGCTATTAATGCATTAATATTTGAAAAAATGATTTATAAATATTTTTTATTTTTAATGTAAATTTTAAAATATAAGTTATTTTAAATGAATTCACTTTTAGTTGATTTTTCAGCAAAAATATCATATACATTTTTGCACATTATCAATCATAATTTACTATGTCCAGTTTCAGAGAGAAATGAGTTGTAAATAGAATCACTACATATTTCTATTTCAGAATAAATAAAGCACTATTATGCCATAGATTATGAATGGTATATAATGAACCTAATTACATATTTTACAGTAGGACATGATTCTAATGTCATAGCAGATATAATATGGTTAACTTATTAAATGATTCAAATATTGATCAAGAAAGACTTCTTCTTTGAGTACTTGTTTTCTTCCAAACATTTTCTCTTAGCATTTTAATTAATCATAAACATTTTTAAGTATCTAACATCTGCTGGGTTCTAGAGAGTCAAGAAAATATGGGTCATGATCCCTTCCCTCAAAACGATATTTCTATTCTTATAGACAAAACTAGGTATATTCCCAGCCAGGGAACTACCTAAAAAACAAAAACCAAAAAACAGAAAACAACAACAAAAAAACTAGGTCTACAATATTAAAGGCGAATAGAACTAAAGTCCAAAGCAATGCTAGGAATGGCAAGCATCATGATCACTGAGAAGAGAATATGGCGCCCAAGGACCAGGCTGAGCACTCCCTACACACCAGAGATTGAAATCCACCTTAATTCTTGAACTTGTTATTCAGAGTTTGTCCGTGGATCACAGGCACGAACTTCACCTTGGATCTAGTTAGGAATGCAGACGCTCAGGTCCTGCCCTGGATCTACTGAATCATAATTTTCATTAACAAAAATCCTCAGGTGATTTACATGTAAGAAACACTGAATATAGTATATGAAGAAAAGAAAAATTGTATTCCTCCTTTTCCCAAAATTTCCTCCCTGAATTGGCTCTAAGGGTTTAATGCCAGCCTTAATACATGCACAGATTTTTTATCTACTTTAAAAGCAATCTTTGAAGAATTATTAATGTTCCATGTGTAGGCTGATTGTTTTTAAAATAGGCATTTCCACAATCTCATTTTCAGAGATCACTCATGGACTCTGTCTTCATTATCTCCAATTTGCCTGCAAGGTTATATGGGAAAGAAAAAGGAGCACTTGACAGGAGTCCTGGTTTTGCATCTCAGTTTGGGCTCCAAGTAGCAGTATATCAGTCACATAATTATTTCACGTTAAAGTTTTTTTTTTGTCTATAAAAGGATACTGAATGATGTCCAAGTCTTCTTTCAGCTCTGGAACTTAATAATTCAATTTTAGATTATCATACATTAGAACATTGGTTCCCAAGCAGTGGTACGTGTACTCCTGAGGGTACATGCTGGGCTGCTCAGGGATACGCAGAATATAATCAATAATGACAAAAAACAAAGTAAAAAAATGCAAAACATTAGTTATGAAACAATAAATGTTAAGTTTGAATCACCATTAATGGAGACACTTCAAAATTAGATCACATTAGCAAATGATGATTGGTGAGGGTGTGACTATGAACCCTTCCCCCAAACTAGTCTTCAACCTGTCATTACACATAGTTTAAGAAAAATCCATTTGTGGTGTTTCTAGAACTTCCCCAAACATATAAATACATCCATCGCCAGACTATTTGATCAGTTTAGTTATTGACTGAGTAAAAGTAAGTTGTCTTCAATCGCGATTCTTTTCAAGTAGATTTTTTATTTAATTTGTAAATACATGATCATTAGCAATATTTAACTGTGTTACGAATACTGTAAAATTATATCTGTGGTTTGTACTTTTAGTGTAGTAATTTTTCTTTCCTAAGTTTTATACCTTATTTTCACTATTTTACATTAAGATAAGCACTGAAGAAAAGTGTCAGTATTTAAAAACAGCTGCATTAAAAACAAGGGGTACGATTTATACAAATGGGTTTAAAAAGAGTATACAAGTGAAAAAAGGTTGGGAACCACTGGATTAAAAGATGAAAGGATGAGACTAACACTAGTTGGCCTCTGTGCAATTTTTCGGAGAAGTGACTGTTGAAGAATTGGTATTATGTGTGGATTATGCATGAAAGCAGATTGTTGTAAGGTTTAAAACAAGGAAATGCTGAGATTACTCAGTGTTATGTTGTTATTTAAAGGAAATTTTTGCTACTTTAAAACACAAAACAGATTTTTTTTTACCTTCAACAGCCAACTTTGAAATACTGTACATATTTCTTTTATAAGTTAAACGTCACTGATATGACTCAGAAATAAAGGAAAATACTAGTGAACTCAGCCTTGCCCTATATATTTATTTTCTTATTTACTTCTTTGACCTAATTTCCTCAAACATTCTTTTATTATTTACAGTTATGTTATTTTGAATACTAATAATTTCTTATAAAATACCTTGCCTTCAAAAATGTATAAAGTAAATGATTATTGAGTATCTCTTAGAGGCAAGGTGATGCTAATCTCCATGTAATATTTAAAAAATTAAAACATGTACATTCTGTTAACATTTTTGAATAACAGAATGATGTAATTAAGGTTATAAATTCAGATATTATTTATTGAGGAAATCCTTGACCACCTATCAGGCACTATGCACAGTAGGTATAATACCATGCATGATCTCATTTAATCTTTATGACAATACTATGTAGATATTATTATTTCTGTTTAAAGAGGAAATACCTAAGGTTTAGGGAAATAAGTTATTCACCAAAGGCTGCTTGGCTTCTAATTCAAGGCCCAGTACATCATACTCATGCCACATTAGAAAAACTTTTCTGACTTGAAACAATATATTAAAATAAGTAAATACTTGAGTATTAAAAAAAGAAAAAGAAAACGCTACTGTAGTGTTATAGCAAATAGGCAATAAAAGCTTAAATCATGGTGTTATGGGTTGAATTGTGTCGACCCCTCAAAATATATATTGACTCCCAGTACCTCAGAATGTGACCTTCTTTGAAAATGGGGTCTTTGCAAAATATAATTAATTAAAAGGATGTTTTATGGAGTAGGGTGGGCTCCTAATCCAATGTAACTAATGTCCTTACAAGAAAATGGTCTTATGATCCTATATACACAGAGAAAACACCATGCACAACCAAGGCAGCAGAGATTGGAATGATGTATCTATAAGCCAAGGAATGCTAGAGATTTTCAGCAAGCTACCAGAAGTGAGGAAAAGTCAAGGAAGGATTCCCCTATAGGTTCCAGAGGGAACATGGCCCTGGCGACACCTTGATTTTGGACTTCTAGCCTCCAAACCTGTGAGATAATAATATTATTTCTGCCATTTTAAGCCACCAAGTTTGTGGCACTTTGTTACAGCCAACCAAAGTCACGAAAAACAGGACAACAAAACATGGAGACAAGAACAGAGAGAAAGGTATATAAACTACACTGAAAAAGAAAAAAAAAAAAAAAACAATGGTGAAAGTTTGTACAGGCGGTCAATAACCAGAAAGATGAGCCAAAAAAGATTAGAAAGTTTCGAACTTGGAAGACCACAAAATATAGGGCTATTTTTAAAAGCTAGGAGTTAAAAGATTTGGGGAATTGGGTGAAGAAGAGAAATAGAAAAGGGATCTGTGAATAATCACAGAACACATCTTGAGGAAAGAGAATAATTAATAAAAGAAGAAGACAGAGAAGTTATGATCAAAGGAGACTGAAATTTTTTTTGTTAAAAATATATAAGATCAGAGTGATAAAAATTAGAGTATATGAATTACTCCTATGTTTAAGGCACTTCATAGACACTATTACAAATCCTCCCAGAAGCACTGTAAGACATATTAAAGAGGAGAAACTTTCCACCAGATCCATCTTCCTCTCCGAAGTCAGAGTTGAAGCTAGGAAATGGATGCTTAGTCAGCAGCATTTCCCAGTCCCATGTATAGGTAGGTATGATCTCTTCACTGTTTTCACTGACAGAATATGAAGTAAATAATGTGTACAACTTACAGGCTGAGCATCGAAGAAGCAGGTATACTTCCTTCACAACCTTCTTTCTTGTTTTGCTAGCTGGATGCAGATAGACTATAAGACTCCAGAGCTGGGGTGGGCGAACAGAGGTCCATAGACCACGTTTGCCTTGCTGCCTATTTTGTAAAGGATTTATGGGCACAAAGCCACACCCATTCACTACATATTGCCTGAGGCCACTTTGTGCTGCAACATCAGAGTTAAGTTGCCACTGAGACATTTTGGCTTACAGGGTCTAAAATTTTTACTATCTATCCCTTTATAGAAAAAGATTACTAACCCATGTTTTAAAACTCAGCAAAGTCAAAATCTGGAAGGAGCCTAGGTCCCCAAAGCACTGAGAAGAGAGCTACCATCAACCTGAACCCAGATACCAAGGTTATTACATTAGCCCGGAAAAAACAAACAACAACAACAAACCCAGTTATATTTGGTATATTAAACTTAGGAGTTTATTTGTAATAACAGTTTGTCCTTTCTTTAGTAATGCATCCATTTACAAATGAAAAAAAAAAAAAAAGCTAATCAGAGAAAGTAAATCATTAGCCTAGAAGACAGCAGTAAGTGCAAAGGACAGGATTTGAATGTAGGTCAGGGCGATTCTAAAATCTGTCCTAGATCTCTTCCTAAGGGGGATCACCTTTGGATGTTGAGTTCAGAGATGATTTTTATTTTCTTTGCATTCTCACATATTTATTTCTCATTACTTTATTGAGATATGATTTATATACCAACAGGTTTACTTTTTAAAATGAATTCAGTGGGTTTTCATATATTCACAGTGTTGTACAACCATCATCATCATCTAATTTGAGAATATTGTCAGTTCTCCAAAACAAATTTCATTAGCAGTGACTCCCTCTTCCTTACTCCTTTAATCACCTGGGAATTACTATTCCTCAATTTTGTTCATAGTGGAGCAATGCTGAATTACCTCTTCTGGACATTTTATATAAATAGAATCATATATGTTATTTTGTGACTGGCTTCTGAGCATGTTTTTAAGGTTCATATATGCTATAGCATATATCGGTACTCATTCCTTTTTATTGATGAATATTATTCCATTGTATGGTTTTATCACATTTGTTTATCCATTAATCAGTTTGGTTGTTTTCACTTTTTACCTTAAGAATAATGTTTCTTTTATTTTTTTCTCATTTATTTTTATTTTTCAATTACATTTGACATACTATATTATATTGGTTTCAGGTGTACAGCACAATGATGAGACATTTATATAACTGAAAAATTCCTTATGCTAATACATCTGGTTCCCATCTGACACCATATACGGTTGTTACAATGTTATTGACTATATGCTCTATGCTGCACTTTACATCCCTGTGACTATAAATTTGTATGTCTAGATTTCTTTCCCTTTTTCACCCACTCCTCTCACCCTCTCATCACCTCAACAAATCAGGTACCTATCTGAAGCCACCTATAATTATTGCAATATTATTGACTATATTCTATGCTATACCCTATATCCCCATAACTATTACTTTATAACCACTATGAACTTCCTAATCTCTTCTTATTTCACTCCATCCCCCAATCTTCCTCCCATCTGACAACAAACCCCATGTTTTCTCTATTTATGGATCTGTTCTCGTTCCACTTGTTTATTTTCTTCTTTGGAGTTCACCTTTTGCCTTTGTCTTTAACCTTTGCCTTTTTAATTATAATATGTCTTGGTATGGGCCTGTTTGGGCTTATCTTGTTTGAAACTCTCCAGCTTCCTGGGCTTGTACGTCTTTCTTTCACCAGGTGAGGGAAGTTTTCAGTCCTTATTTCTTCAAATAGATTCTCAATTCCTTGCTTTCTTTCTTCTCCTTCCAGCACTCCTATGATAGAAATGTTGTGGTGCTTGATGTTGTCCCAGAGGTCCCTTAAACTATTCTCGTTCTTTTGGATTGTTTTTTCTTTTTGCTCTTGTGACTGGATGTTTTCTGCTACCTTGTCTTCCAATTCGCTGATCTGATCCTCTGCTCCAATCAGGTTCACATTTGGCTGTGTGGGGGCGGGCACAACACAGGAAAGATGGCGACCGCCAGGCAGTTACACGGGAGGAGGAAGCACCCAGGAAAAACGGCAACTGTCCTCCAGCCCTCGCTCCAAAGTCACACCTCAGTCTGACCCCGGTAAGCCTTCAATGCCCCCTGAGTCACAGTCCCCCTTCCAGAGCCCAGGTGAGTACCCGCAAGTGACTGAGTCTGCGCAGGCACTTGAAGAGAATGTCTATGTTTCCCAAAGCTTTCCGTCCCAACTAGATGGCTGGGGTCCCCACTGGTCTTCTCAGTCAGATGTTGTGGGGCTCCTCTTCCCAGTACCAGTGCTCCAGACGAGGGAGCCTGGTATGGGGCTGGGTCCCTCACTCCTCTGGGCAGAACATGAGCAGCTGAGACAGCCCTCCTAATTCTTTATTGCTGCCTCAGTGTTGGCTCCTTTGATGTCTGCGTCTCTCCTACCAGTCTTGCTGTGAATGCCTTTTTTTTTGCGTCCTTAGTTATAAAGTTTCTGTTCAGCTAGACTTCAGATGGTTCTCTATGTTGATTGTTCAATAATTTAGTTGTAATTTTAATGTGTTCACAGAACAAAGCAGGCACAGTGTTTACCTAATCTGCCTTTTGGATCTCCAAGAATAATGTTTCTATAAACATTTGTGTACAAGTTTTTTGTGTGAACATATATTTCTATTTCTCTTGGGTATATACCCAAGAGTACAATTGTTTGATCAGATGGTAACTCTATGTTTAACATTTTAAACAACTGTGAAACTGTTTTCTAAAGTGACTGCATCATTTTATAATCCCACCAATGTATGAGGATTATAATTTCTCCACATCCTTGTCAGCACTTGTTTTTGTCTGTTATTTTTATTTTAGCTATCCTTGTGGGTATATGATAGTGTATCATTGTTTTGATTTGCATTTTCCTAGTAACTAATGGTGTTAATTATCTTTGCATTTGCTTGTTGACCATTTATGTATCTTTAGAGAAATATCTACTCAAATTCATTGCCCATTTTAAATTTAGGTTATTCTTGTTACTGTTGAGTTGTACGAGCTCTTTTTATATTATAGATATAAGTCCCTTATCAGATAGACTATTTGAAAATATTTTTCTGGATTCTATGGATGTTTTTTCACTTACTGTTGGTGTACCATGAATCACAATACATTTTTTAATTTTGATGACATTCAATTTCTATATTTTTTCTTTTGTCGCTGTGCTTTTGGTGTTATATTCAAGAAATGATTTCCTAATCCAAGATCATGAATATTTACACCTATGCTTTCTTTTAATAATTTTATAGTTTTAGCTCTTACTTTTAAGCCCATTATTAATTTGATTTAATTTTTGTATGAGGTGTTATGTAGGGCTCCAACTTCACTTTTGCGTGTGGATGTCTAGTTGTTCCAGCATCATTTGTTGAAGATTCCATGACTTTTTCAACTTTTAATTAACATGTATTAGTTTTATGATTGGAAACATTAAATTTCATAAAACTATACCAAATGTTTTTCAAAATTACATTTAAATATAATGGACACAATCAATAGTTTAATGTTTATTTGGGGATGAGTGGGTTAGGGAGGGGAGAAAGGGGAGGGGGTGGGAGAGGAGGGGGGGAAGCTAAATATAAGGTGATGGAAAGAGAAGTCACATTAGGTGGTGAACTTATTATACATCAAGTTGACAATGCACTGTAGAATTGTATGCCTGAAACCTATGTAATCCTTGC